>CAKOAT010048488.1:168082-215279 GCA_932364175.1 Eruca vesicaria subsp. sativa | reverse complement strand
CTCCAATTTATTTATATCCAGTTTGTTTAGGTGTGTGACCCTATAGGATCATATAATATTAGCAATGAATTCTTAATTCATAGATTATAAGCGGTTTCTAGCAAAACATTATAACCACCTAATATTATATGATTGTCAATCTCGACACTACGACTTCAACAAGAGTAAGTACAAATGATTTTAGGACATTCCCAACACTAAGCAACGTCTAAATACTAATCATCTATAAACGCTTATATACTGTCTAGATTTAACATTGCTTTCTATGGGACCATGATTGATGTCGTGATAATACAAAACATGTACTTCTCTTTAAACTTTTATTCACTTTTTATTGTCAGTGAAACTTACATTTTCATATATCCTACATGCTACAAAAATATATAAAACAATCTTGCTGTACATGCATATATATTGAAGATAAGAAGATGTGTTCAATAAATCGATCATATCGAACCAGAAGACCCACAAGGTGTAACTTAAGAAAACCAAGATGGTTAAAGGAAACATGCATGCCTTCTGTATGATTTGGGCTTGGGCCGAAAAATGGTTATATATATCTCTGACTCTTTTGCTTCCAGCTTAACTAGGGCTTCGAATGGATGATGCAGTTCAAAATATGGAGATCAACACATAATGCAGATCAAGCAGAACAAATACAGATCATGCAGATCAAATGCAGATCTAACTGGATAAATTAATTTACCGAATTATTGTATCTGATCGATCGAGTACTACAAATTCTTATATATAAAAATAATTTTTTTATTTTAATAAATACAAATAAAATTTAAATGATATCTATAAAATAAAATAAGCTATAATAAGAAATAATATTAATTAAAAATAAAATGAGGTTTAAATAAGAAATTTTATTAATTAAAAATAAAATGAAATTTAAACATAATTCATTAAAGAAACTAACTAAAACATATCTTTCATTTAGTTATTTTTTTTTAAAAAAACTGTCACAAAAATAGCTCCCAAAAAAATAAAATAACTTTAATAACCTCTGTTTAATTTGAATTTTGTAATATTTATTTTTTTATTTTTTAAAATTTGAAACCCAAACCCTTAAACCTCACCGCTTAACTGTAAATACTAAATATAAATTAATTAACCCAAGGGTATAAATACATATTTACCTTTTAATAAAAACTTATTTTGATCATTTTCTTCTTTGAGTGCTATTTTTGTGAAAATAAACTAAAAAGATATCCAATGAAATTTCTCTTATCTAAAAATATTAAATAATAATTAAAATAATTATTTAAAATTTTAAATATGTGCAATCAATATCTGACTATATGAGTTATTAATAATATGCATGGATTCATTAACTGGTTTATAAAAAAATATAATAAAAAATTTAACTTATGTACCCAACTATTATTATTTTATTTATGTTAAATATCATCAGCAATAAAATAAAATATATATTGAATATTTTTTTACAGTTTGAATATTATATGTGATTATTTTGTAAAGTTATAGATTTTATATTTATAAAATAACAGCCAAATAACTAATATATAAATATTATAAATATGTAACTGATTATATATAATTGCCTATGAAGATATTATAGAATATAACATATAAACAATAGATCAGTTTAAGAGAATTTCAAGAGAATATATTTTTAAAAGAAGTTTAGTTTAAAGTAAAGAAATGACAAAGAATTTATAAAAAAAATAAAATAAAGCACTGGATTCGAGATCTGTCCTACGGCCAGCTCCTTTTTCTCTCATACATGCAGGACAGTTATTTTCAAGGCAAAACTAATCTGCATGCAGATAAATACTCCCTCCGTTTCATATTAAGTGTTGTTGTAGAGAATTTTTTGCGTTACAAAATAAGTGTCGTTTTCGGTTTTCAAAGCAAAATTTATTAATTTTATTATGTACTTAGTTTTTCTATTGGTTAAAATATGGTTAGGTGTATAGGTAATTGTGTTTTTATATAGAAAATATGTAAAATTAATTATTTCCTTAATTTGTGTTCACAGCTGTAGAGTGACACTTATAATGAAACAGAGAGAGTATATATTTTTTCATTTTTTTGGTTCTGCAACTAAAAACATAAATGGACAAAAAAATGCAGTCTCATCTGCATTTGAATAATCTGCATTTTATCTGCATTTACTCTGGATGCCATTCATAGCATAGGCCTTTGGGGAAAAAGATAAAATCATTTTTTTTTCCAACGAAAATCAGAAAATAAATGGAATTATAGAGTAGACTATTCATCTATGCTCTTGTGGCGAACCGAGTTTGCATTCCATTGTCGAGATGGTTTCAGACTTGTTTTATCAATATGTCGAATATGCCTTAATTTCAAGATAACAGCTTAAATATAAAAAGTTGTTGCACCATAGCCTATTCGTGGAATTCACTCCTAGTCGTAGTAGGTTTCTACTTCCCACATCATAATACATAAGAACTAACTTTAGTGACGATGTATATGGTTGTTCAACAAAAAAAAGTGGCGACGTATATGATATGTTTCACAACCTCCTGAATCGGAGACCACCCATATTAGTTTATAAAATTCTATGTTTATTTACTTAAGTACCGAATAATGTTTAATGAATTAGCATTAACATCTCTATAATATTATTTGAGAAGTCACTTTCTTATGTGTCGCGTTCACATTAACTCTCACGCTGGTTGATTACTATAATACCCTTAATAAATTTAAAAAATACATTTAAATATTATTATTTCCTTTTAAAATTTTTCCAAATAACAATATAAAATAAAAAGAAAACATTTATAAAGTTTACAAATCTATTTAAAAACGAAAATATAAGTATATATAAACTAGGTGATTTTCCCGTGCTCATGCACGGGTATGAATATTCATAAAAGTAAAATTTTATAATAATTGATTGATATTTAATTTTAGTTTTGAATAAATTTATATGTATAATTTATATTATTCTAATTATACATATGACTATGGATATATTATTGTCGGTTTAGTTATTTTTTGGATCAATAGTCGGTATGGTTATCAATTTCGTATATTGGATAATATCTATTTTCGAATTCGGCTATAATATTTTTATTCTAAATATAATAAAACTTTGATTAATTTTCTTATTTTTATTTCGGTTGGCTATTGTCTTAGATATGTAAATATATTATAGTTAAATTATGTATAACTTAATATATATTGTGCTTAAAATGAAATAAATAATAAGCTGAAGTGTTTGATTCAAAATTACATAAATGAATATAATGATAATATTTTGAAGTCTCATGTATATATATAAATTCTACAAAAGAATTAACTGTAACTGATTATTTTTGAATATTCATGAACATATATATTTTTATGTTATCTCTATAATATTATTTGAGAAGTCAGTTTCCTACGTGTCGCGTTCACGTTAACTCTCGCGATGGTTGATTACATAGATACCCTTGATGAATTGTTATATTTTAAGTTTATTATTAATTTTTTTATTTAGTTTCTTTTTTACTTTTTCCAAATAACATATATAATAAAAAGGAGATATTCTAAAATTTTTAAAAAGATTTAAAAACGAAAATATATGTATATAATATGACTTTATTAAAAAAGAAAGTTCACAAAATAGTAATATACCCTATTAATATATATTTTTAAATAACATATAATATATTTCAAAATAATAAAATATATATGTTCATGAACATCCAAAACTTATCAGTTACACTTTATTTTCTAATATTTTTAGAAATCAACATATAATTTGATAAATAGTATGAAAATACTTGTATATTTAAACGATAAAAAAAACTAATTTGATTTGACTTACCTAAAATAAGGAATAAATAAATATTATGACAATAAAATAACTAAACCGACTATTGATCCGAAATGAATATAAGAAAATTAGTCATAGTTTATTATATTTACAATAAAAAAATATTATCGCTGAATTCGAAAAATAAATATTATCCGATATACCAAATTGATAACCAAACCAACTATTGATCCAAAAAATAACTAAACCGACAATAATATATCCAAAGTCATATGTATAATTAGAATAATATAATATTTATTAATATAAATTATACATATAAATTGATACAAAAGTAAAACTAAATATCAATTAATTATTATGAAATTTTATTTTTATGAATATTTATACCCGTGCATGAGCACGGGAAAATCACCTAGTTTAAAAATATATATTAATGGGTGTATTACTATTTTGTGAACTTTCCTTTTTAATAAAGTCATATTATATACATATATTTTCGTTTTTAAATTTGTTTTACAATTTAGAAATATTTCCTATTTATTATATATATTATTTGGAAAAAACTAAAAAGGAAACTAAATAAAAATAATAATAATAATCTTGAAATCTAACAATTCATTAAGGGTATCTACGTAACTAACCATTGCGAGAGTTAACGTGAGCGCGACATGTAAAAAACTGACTTCTCAAATAATATTATAGGGATATGGTTTCATAAAAAAAGAAAGTTCACAAAATAGTAATATTTAATTTAAATATATTTTAAATAACATAAAATATACTTTTGAAGTAATAAAATACTTTATATCTATATATTCTTCGATGAAAAACAATATTTGTATATAATGTGATTCCATAAAAAATTCACACAACTAATCTTGATATTAGAAAAAGAAATATTTTTTCTTTAAAAAAAATAATTTTAAACAATAAATATATATATTTTCAAAGTAATTATTATTTTTGTATATATCTATCTATTTTATTAGATGATTACATAAAATAATTAAATAAGATAAACTAATGTATGTTTAATTGACAAAAAAAATTTACAATTAATATTCTTGAATTTTTTTTTTATTTTTAGTATATTTATTTGACTATAATATCTTACAATTACAGCAAAAAAATATAAATTCTATTTTACTTATATAATATAATTTTCAAAAACAATAAATTTTTTTACTGCATATTTTAAGAGATATTAAAAACAAAACTAAAAATAAATTTTAATAATAAACATTTTTTGATCAAATAACTACAATTATTTAAAAACATCATAACACTATATAATTTAACAAAGTATATATATTATATTTTAATAGTTAGATTTATATGTTTGCTTAATAATTCTTTGGATTTTTTATTTTCTGTTATTATGTTTGTGGAACTTAATATAACCATAATCAAAATACTTAAGCAAATCAGAATCTTTATTTTAAAATTATTTAAAATAAATTTATGTTTACCATCCAATTAATCTAAATATTGTAAATATTGATATGTGTTCATAAGCTTCCAAAAATTTATTAGTTATGCATGTATGTAATTTAGAATCAGACAATTTAGTTTCTATTTTTTTTCTTTCTAAGCATAAAAAATCTTAAGTTATACATACTCTTACTAGATATACTTATATTTTTAAAATAACAACCGGCATAAATGCAAATAAGATGATTAATCAAAAATTTAATATATTGAGGATAAAAAAGATTATAGTTGAATTTAGAAAAATAGATAGAATCTAATATATCCAAAAGATAACTAAATCAACCGTAAAAAAAATAAAATTGATGAAATATAACATATCTAAAATTATATATATAATTAAATTAATACAAATTATACCTACAATATACCAAATTGATAACCAAACCGACTATTGATCCAAAAAATAATTAAACTGGCAATAATATATCCAAAGTCATATGTATAATTATAATAATATAATATTTATTAATATAAATTATACATAGAAATTGATTCAAAACTAAAATTAAATATAAATCAATTATTATAAAATTTTACTTTTATGAATATTCATACCCGTGCATGAGCACGGGAAAATTACCTAATTGTCTAGTATTTACCAATACTATAATATTAGTTTAGTTTAAGTAAAAGGAGAATTATTGTGAAACTTTTTTTTGGTATTGTTAAAAGCCATTCCGGAAGTTTTCTCCAACGTTTTGTGACCTACTTTGATATAGATGATTCATTCCACTATTTAGAGTTCTTATATATAGTATCTGTTTGGAATGTCCAAAGTTGTTGATGACTCAGAATTTAGTGATCAGTAGGTTCTTTTAAGAAAACAAAGAAAAGATTCCTATAAGTTTATTTAATTTGATAGAGGAATATTTGTTGTCTTCTATAACTTGTACCCTCTCGCTTAGGTTTATTGAATGTTTTAGAGATTTTTTATTTCAAATTAAGTTATGTTCTCATAATTCAGGATACAAAATTATTATTGTTTAAAAATTTGTTACCAATTATATAATAGTCTTTTTATTGGTTGAATTAGTTTTGTATAATGTTATTTATATTATCAAGATAAACTGAATAAAAATTTGCAATTTGTTAATCTATGTACATTTATCTTATACCTTAATTAGTTAGACTAGTATGACAATATTACTTTAAACGTGCACCTTATACTGAGTCGGAAAGAGACGACCTTTTCCGAGCAACTGTACGACGATGTCTCCATGTTTAACCAGCATCTTGTCTAATTATATCATTAACTAAACACCAATTATTGACATTTTGACATAAAACAAAAAATTTAATGTCACTAAGACGGACACGTGCCATAGTTTTAATTAAGTATGAAATAATTCGTCACTGGAGGGCAGATAAGAGCATCTCCAACCCTTTTCTATATTTGTTTCTATAATAGTATCTAGAGGTAAAATCACCCGAACCCATCTCGATTTTCATTTTTAAAATAGAGATTACTATTTTTCTTCTATTTATAGAGAAAGAAATAAAGTTACTTTATATTTAAAGATCTCTATTTTAAAGAAATATATTGGAACAAAACTCATCTCTATTATAATTTTTTTTTTTTTTAGAAATAAAAATAGGAAAATACATTAGAGATGGTCTAAGCCACTTAGTTGGCTTTGCATTGCCATTTTTTTTTTGTCAACAACTTATAATTTATGTGATGTGTTTTAGTAAGTACAATCCCGAAATGTACTATACTTTCTTTTGTCAACAAGATACAAAGACTTCGAACCAAAAAAGTTTATCCAACAGCTTGGATAAGCATATGGAGGTATATAATTTACATGAACTACAAGAGAAAGATGGGTTGGAGCATTTCATGCCAAGTGCCAACTTATCCATTTTGTGTTTTTTTTTAGTTGAAATAAGTAATATCGTGAATGTGTGCTGGATAATTTTTTAATCTTTGAAACTTTTATAGATAGACTGAGAAAAATATGCCAAATTTACTATATTTTGAAATAAATGATATTCACTATTAATGAAACATGTGAAAACATTCGATGCACCATATATCAAAGTATCAAGCTATATAAACGACAAGTATATTATTCTTTAGAACATTAAATCATTCAATCGATGATACTCATATCTGAGTAGACATTTTTATGTATACATTATTCGCATAAAATCAACGGTTGCAGGAAGAAAAGTGACTGGCCAACCTATCAAGCTTCAATAGATGAAAAGTAGGAAGAAAAACGA
Source organism: Eruca vesicaria subsp. sativa (assembly GCA_932364175.1). Classification (NCBI taxonomy): domain Eukaryota; kingdom Viridiplantae; phylum Streptophyta; class Magnoliopsida; order Brassicales; family Brassicaceae; genus Eruca; species Eruca vesicaria. Next base: position 207,808 of record CAKOAT010048488.1, on the reverse strand, counting down.
ACCATTATAAATAGAAGCATAATTATCTAATCTAATAATAAAATGAAATTTGTGACCCCACGACAAGACATTATGAACTTGTAATTAAACCACTCTTATCGCCTGTTTTATAATAGAAATAATATCATTCTAGGGCAATTTTATGTTTTTTATGTTATAATAAGACAGTTTATGCTACATAGGCAGTTTTTCTTAACTCTATCTACTTACTCTTCTAATCCTAAACGACATAGTTAGGAAACCAGCAACTAAAGATTTTGTTTAAGCAGGAATTAACCTCAACCCTTCATCCATATGACATCCAACGCTTCAGCTTCAACCTGTTTCTTTTGATTAGACACATATTTCTTCCATCTCTCTTCTTTTTTCTCTTTTGTCTTCTTCTCTTTCATTTCCTAATTTTTTTTAAAAATCAAATCTGATTCTTATATTTTTTTTTTCTCATTTTTTTCTGATGAAATCGTGTTCTCCATTACTCAATCTATCTTTTGAGATCTGTGAAGATGCATTTCCGATGTTGGTGTACACCTTATTTAATGTACACATGTTATTTTGTGTACGCTTTTTTGACACATACACGTGTACATTCAAAATGAACTAATATATGTGAATAAGTTATGTTCATAAGGTACACTGGTGGTTACTTACTAAAAAAATACCAAACTGCATAACAATAGGTGTATAGATGGTTTTGAGTGTTATTCATATCTAATGATTTCTAGCTTTGATTTTAGTTCATTAAATTTTGTTTCCAATACATAATATTAGCTTTGAAATTTTGGAGGTAATATGAAAGCAATAAAAACAAGGATCATCGTGCAGTTATAAAGAAGTAATGGAATGAGTAATCAAGGAGTTTGTTGGTTATTTTGTGTACACTTTGGGACATGTACACCTGTACTTCAAAAATGGACCAATATATGTGAAGAAGTTGTACACAAGTAGGTGGACCGACGGTAGCTTATTAAAAAATAAAATACATAATAAAATAGATCAAGTTAAACTAAATATGATGTACATGAAAATAGGTGTACACATGGGTTATGCATTTTGTAAAACCTTTGTAATATAAAACCACAATTGATGTGCAACAAGCATATTTCGAACATATGTGTACATTAATAATATATAATATTGTACATAACCACGATTGTACACATGTACATAACCACGAATGTACACATTTACACACAAGTACACATGTACGTAGTCATTGTACATGTGTACACTACCATTATGTACACATCCACGTGGTCTTCCAATTAAATTTTTTTAATGAATGGCAATTTTGTAATAAGTTTACCTTCTTCCTAGTAGGGTTTTCTGCATTTTCTGCAAATATAATACACAGCCGCCATTGATTTTTATCATACAATCTTCATTGTTTTGCATTTTATCTCTAGAACTTACTAATATCTCTATATAGATTAACATATTATAATCCAAAATAAAAAAAAAACAGATAAAAACCCGCAAAGTAAACGCAGAAGCCTTCACAGTAATTTTCTTATACATAGACACTTCCAAAATTATATAGATTAATAGATTAGAATTCAAAACCAAGAAAAAAAAATAGATTACAAAATAATCTCTCCAGTAGCCCTCTTCATATTATGTCGTTTATCTCTGTCATGCAAGTGAACAATCTTTTTTATTTTTTTCTTAGAGAAACTAAAACCATTCAAACATAAAATAAATTAAAAATATATAATAATCCCTAACTAATTAAAATGTTTATAGTTACATTTTTAAGGGGCAAGTTAAGTCTTTTCATCAAATAACTGCCTCAGTAGTGGAAACTGCCTCATTCTGATAATAAAAACACAAAACTGTCCCACAGTGAAAATTACTCTTTTATAATATGTACATATTGTGTCTATTTAAATTACAAAAATCTATTAAAATAATTAAACTAAGATTCAACCAATCATCGGAATTTATAAGTTTGTGTTTTCCATTCTCATTTGTTAAGTTCTTGGGACCTATAAACCAAACAATTTGTCCCAAAAAGAAGATATCAAAGTTTCATCTGAAAAATAAACAAAAACACAGAGGCTTATGGCATATTCAACTAAGCTCTGTCTTCCTCTTCAAACACCATGTTTTGCTCCAAAGACATTAAGATCAGAGACTTTTATGCTTCAACAGAGTCAAGTTCAAGTCAAGAAAGTCACAGTTTCACAGCCTCAACTAGTAAGATACTCCACCAAGAAGAACACTGTATGATCTTTTTCTCATCTTTGTGTAGAACTGAGTCTTGATTTTCTTGAGAATCTAGACACAACCCATTTGGCAAAATCTGACTTTTGAAAATGTTTTCATTTTTTTCATTTTTCCAAACAGGTGTTTGACGATCCAATACAAGGGATTATTTGTTACACGGATGATAACGGAGAGGTTCTATGTGAAGGATACGATGAAGGTCCTCGTTGTCCACCAGAGAGTCCAATGATTACTTCTTACTCAAGGTATGATAACTTCCTAATCATAAATTAAAAATATCATCAGATCAAATGTTTTAATAATTGGTATATAAAATGAACAGAGAGGTAGAGATTCTTGATCTTCTGCAAAGAAGTTATCAGGAACTGAGAGGAGCAGAGAAGGGTGATGGTCAAAGACAAGACATTGCTTCACAACAAGAGTTTGTATTGATCAAATGGAGCAGCTTTGACGTTCTCTAAGTTCTCTCTCTGTGTTCTCTTCAGAAAGGCCTCTTGAATAAGAATGTACAGAAAAAAGGCTGTGAAAGAAGCAGCGGTTTGCTTCTTTCTTGTTTCTCTTTTGTAAGAAAACAAACATGAATACTTGTCCAGGTTCTGCTTTCTTTGTTTTCTTGAATGTTAAGACCGAAGCTACAAGTAATCAATCACATCACCCAATTGCAAACACAAACAAGATGCAGTATATAGTAATTTTGACTACGTTTATTTTTGTAATGTAAATTTATGATTCATAAACAAAGTTTTCCTACATTGTACTACTCGGACTAGCTGGACCGAATCACTAACATAGTTTTTCAAATATGTGACACTTTACTCATAAATATATAACTGAATGTGAAAGGTTTCTTTGTTTTGTTTTTAAGATAATTAGATAACCAAAAGACATTTGACTAAAATAATTCAATTACCTAAGATTTCATGTTCCAATGCTTAACTAAATACTAACAACTAATTATCCTACGCAATTAATAAGAAAAAGACCCTTCGAATACAACATCCAACGTCATTATTTAACGTGGACGAGCCCAACTTTATTCTCAGAACCAAAAGAAGACCAAAACGATATGATGAATGATGGATCATCCTCATCATCATTATCATCTTCAAACACAAAGATGAACGACATGGATGTATTAGTAGATGAAACCTACTTCTCTGCTTTATTCGACTATGATGAAGTTCTCCCCATATCCGATGTCAACTACGCCACAGAGCTTCATCTCCAAGAAGCTCTCTTCTCTTCTTTGATAGCTTCAACGGCTAAGATCAGTAACCAACACAAAATCCAAAGGAATGTCACCACATTGATCAAGCAAGAACCAGTGGTAAAAATCGAGAACGAACCCTTGGAACCATCTAGAAGGTTATGCATGATCTGCATGGACGAAAAGCCTTCTTCAGACATGTTCCGAGGATCAGTCACTTGCACTCACTCCTACTGCACTCAGTGCACCATCCGTTACTTGGCGACCAAGATCAAAGAAAACTCAGCGAAGATTAAATGCCCTGACGTGGAGTGCACGCGTTTTATAGAGCCGTACATGTGCAGAGATCTGATCCCAAAGGAAGTGTTCGAGCGTTGGGAGAAGATCTTGTGCGAGTCTTTGATTTCTTCATGGGACAAGCTTTACTGCCCGTTCAAAGACTGTTCATCTGTGATGATTCTTGACGATCTTGGTGGTGGTAATGCTAATGTGACGCAGACTGAGTGTCCATCATGTCACAGAATGTTCTGCGCTCAGTGTAAGGTTGCGTGGCATGCTGGGATTGGCTGTGAGGAGTTCCAAAGATATGGGAACACGAAGAAGAAGGGTAGTGATGCAGAAGATGCGTTGTTAGTTCAGATGGCTAAGAATAAGCAGTGGAGGAGGTGCCCTAGTTGCAAGTTTTATGTTGAGAAAAGGGATGGATGTATGCATATAACGTGCAGGTATATAAGTGTGTTTTATTATTCATTATAAATCATCATTTTGTTATTGGAAATGTTTTAAGTGATAATTTGTTTTTTTTTTTGTTTTTTATTATTTTGCAGGTGTGGATTTCAGTTCTGCTATGGTTGTGGATCAGTGTGGGTTTCTAGTCACTCATGCTAAATTCGTACCTAAAGTCCAATCGATGAATAATTTCTCAATAATTTTATGTTTGTTTCTGAAATAAAATATATTTTTTCTGTGTTTCTATGCAATATTTATCTGTCAAAAAAAAAAAATAATAATAATTTGTCACATTTGCTAAATTTATAGACGGTCAACTTCTCGGCATAAGAAACTAGAGCCTCAATGTAGATTTCTTATCATATGCTTTAAGCATTTTAAACCCATTAGCATGGATTTACAGTCGTAAAAACGTAATTATTTTCCCTATTTAAGAAATTAACAATTAGGTTTCAAAGGGTAATAGAGTAGAGACTAGAGAGGTTGACCGTTGATTCGACTTTTGTTTAAAACTAATAGAAAAAGTGTAAGAAAAGAAAAGAAAAAGAGGTATACTGTTTACTAGACTTCTTTCGTTGAGTTGACAAAAAAAACTTCTTTCGTTGTCAATAATTGCATATGAATTTAGGCTTTAATCAACAGTAGTCTCATTTTCTCTTCTGCGAAGTGTCTATTTAATGTGGATGATCATTTCAGTAATTCGTCTGAATCATTTCTACAATAATACAGTGGACATACTTATGTACGCTTCACCGACCAAAACAGTTGATTGGGTATATTATTTGTTAAATTAGTTTTTCGTTTTATTATAGTCTAGATTATGTTTAATTAAGATGGTATGTTCAAGGTGAAAAGGAAAGAGAAATAGCAGAAACGAACAAAAACACACGTGAACACTGCTTTCGGCTTCTGTGTTTATGAATATGCTTTGCAAAATGTTTATGAAAATGTATTATAATATACTGTATTTAAGGGAATTAAAACAATGGCGCTATCCTCAAACAATAAACATCAACCTACTCAGGTCGATTTCCATGAAAACTTGGGCACATCGTAACTCGTATTTATTATGCTTCCAAAAATTCAAAATATGGTGTTGCAAACCATAAATCTTACCAACAACAAAAGTCACTACTCCCTTAACGTTTAATAAGTCGTGCCTAGCATATGATACATGTTTTTCTTTTAGATTCATTGCAACGTTAGTGTGTTATTTTTCTAGTCAGCATTTTACAACAAATATCATTAATGCCTGATCCTTGTTTTGATTAAGTTATCCTAAGATTTGAACAACACATGTCGACCAAGCAGGAGACCCACATGACATTCACTGGTTCACATGACAGTGAACACTAAGCTTTGATGCTCGTAATCATTTAAACTTTAGTTACAAAAGATGGAATCAGAATTTCATTTAACTTCTAAGATAATACTAATCGACAAATATCCTAATCCAATCTTCTGCATCTGCAAATATAAATTCTAAATCCCGTGAACTAAACATTTGAATCTGTCACCTGAAACATAACTCCATAACTGGATTTATAAAGATTATATGACTCTTATTTTCTTTTACTTTTCTTCAAAGTACATAGGGGTAATGGAGTAAATAATAAACAAAGCAAAAAAACAGTGCCTCCAGCTCTCAGTCACTAGCCACAGTCTCACAACTTCTACTGCTTGCTCTTTGTTCACACTTGCACTAGGGTTTCCTCTCTTTCTCCTTCTTCCTCTTCCACTCTCTAAAACCAAATCTTGAAATAAATTAAAAACATAACTTTCTCCGACAATGGCTTTCTTCTACTTCCTCTTCCTCTTCACACTCTTGTCCCCTTCCTCTTCAAACGACCTAAACTCCTTGACTTACATAGTCCACGTAGACCACGAAGCTAAACCCTCAATCTTCCCCACTCACCGTCACTGGTACACCTCATCACTCGCCTCACTCACTTCCACTCCTTCCATCATCCACACATACGACACCGTTTTCCACGGCTTCTCCACTAGACTCACCTCTCAAGAAGCTACTCACCTCTTAACCCACCCCCACGTCATCTCAGTCATCCCCGAGCAAGTCCGCCACTTGCACACCACTCGCTCCCCTGAGTTTCTCGGCCTCAGGTCCACCGACAAAGCTGGTCTCCTCGAAGAATCCGACTTCGGGTCGGATCTCGTCATCGGAGTCATCGACACCGGTATCTGGCCCGAGAGGCCCAGCTTCGACGACCGTGGGCTCGGCCCAATCCCCACCAAATGGAAAGGCCAATGCGTCGCCTCACAAGACTTCCCGGCGACGGCGTGTAACCGGAAACTCGTCGGAGCAAAATTCTTCTGCGGCGGTTACGAAGCAACCAACGGGAAGATGAACGAGACGACGGAGTCTCGCTCCCCGCGCGACTCCGACGGCCACGGGACTCACACCGCCTCCATCTCCGCCGGACGTTACGTTTTTCCGGCGTCGACTCTCGGCTACGCCCGCGGCGTCGCCTCCGGGATGGCTCCGAAGGCTCGCCTCGCCGCGTACAAAGTCTGCTGGAGCTCCGGCTGCTACGACTCCGACATCCTCGCCGCGTTCGACGCGGCGGTCGCCGACGGCGTCGACGTCGTCTCCCTCTCCGTCGGCGGCGTCGTGGTTCCTTATCACCTCGACGCCATCGCCATCGGAGCTTTCGGAGCGATCGATAGAGGAGTATTCGTCTCCGCCTCCGCCGGAAACGGCGGTCCCGGCGCTTTGACGGTGACGAACGTCGCGCCGTGGATGACGACGGTCGGCGCCGGAACCATCGACCGTGACTTTCCGGCGAATGTGAAGCTCGGGAATGGTAGGACGGTTACTGGCGTTAGTGTTTACGGTGGACCGGGTTTGGATCCGGATAAGATGTACCCGCTTGTGTACGGAGGTAGCTTGCTTGGAGGAGACGGTTACTCATCGTCTCTGTGTATTGAAGGCTCGTTGGATCCGAGTTTGGTGAGAGGTAAGATTGTTCTCTGCGACAGAGGTATTAACTCTAGAGCCATTAAAGGTGAGATCGTGAGGAGAAACGGTGGCGTGGGGATGATTATAGCGAACGGTGTGTTTGATGGTGAAGGTTTAGTCGCTGACTGCCACGTGTTACCCGCGACTTCGGTTGGTGCTTCTGGTGGTGATGAGATTAGGAGGTATATATCTGAGTCAGCTAAATCATCCAGACAGCCAACGGCTACTATTGTCTTTAAAGGGACCCGGGTTGGGATCCGACCCGCACCGGTAGTTGCGTCTTTCTCTGCTCGTGGGCCTAATCCGGAGACGCCGGATATTCTTAAACCGGATGTGATTGCACCCGGTTTGAACATTCTCGCTGCTTGGCCTGATAAGATAGGTCCATCGGGTGTGACTTCTGATAAACGGAGAACTGAGTTTAATATTTTATCGGGTACGTCAATGGCGTGTCCCCACGTGTCGGGTCTTGCTGCTTTGCTTAAAGCGGCTCATCCTGATTGGAGCCCCGCGGCGATAAGGTCTGCATTGATGACTACGGCTTACACGGTGGATAACCGAAATGAGAGAATGTTGGATGAGTCTACGGGGAATATATCTTCGGTTATGGATTACGGGTCGGGTCATGTGCACCCGACTAAAGCTATGGATCCAGGATTAGTGTACGATATAACATCTTATGATTATAACAATTTCTTGTGTAACTCGAACTACACAGGGACCAACATTGTGACTATAACTCGACGTAAAGCGGACTGCGATGGTGCTAGACGCGCGGGACACGTTGGGAATTTGAACTATCCGTCTTTCTCTGTTGTGTTTCAGCAGTATGGAGAGAGTAAATTGTCGACACATTTCATTAGGACAGTGACAAATGTTGGAGAGTCGGACTCGGTTTATGAGGTTAAGATTAGGCCGCCGAGAGGGACGACGGTTACGGTGGAGCCGGAGAAGTTATCGTTCAGACGGGTAGGGCAGAAACTGAGTTTTATGGTTAGGGTTAAGACAACGGAGGTGAAACTGTCACCAGGAGCGACAAGTGTTGAGACTGGTCATATAGTTTGGTCGGATGGGAAACGAAATGTGACAAGTCCCTTGGTGGTTACTCTTCAACAACCTTTCTGAAGAGGTTTTTTAGGGTTTGGAGACAGGAAAAAATCTGGTCTCTTTGTTTTTATAAAATGTAAAAGGAAGAGATCATAAGCTGTTAGTTGTTGTCTAATGTCTATGATCCTCTTTTGTTGGCTGTTCCTGTAATGTAAAAGTAAAACGTATCTTTTGCTGTTAAAGATGCCGTATAGAAATGTATATTTGGTGATGTGGGCTTCTAATGAGGCTTGTAAAGCTTCGAGTTCAAAGCCCATATATTTCACTTTGGCTTCACAATATTTGTTGTCTACTTCTAAGGTGAAATATTATTGTTTCATTACCCCTTCTACTACTTGGGTTGGCAAGGTTCAAAAATTACATGGTCCATATTAAATTGAACGAAATCAGTACGATTCTTCTGTTCTTTTTTTTTTTGTCGTTTCACTTGATTTGAATGCTGATTGATTCGAGTCGAATAAGAAACAAAACAAAATAGAATGACGATTCGATTATAGCCTAATTTTAGAAGATACGTGTAGTGAGGTGTGTTGGTGTATCTAATTTACTGCTAGTAGTGGCAGACAAGACAACAAGATTATATGTCTTAAATAAAGACTTTAGATTTGAGATTGAAATATTCGATTTGGAGCTTTTTAGATTTTACTGCCATCGAAGATAATGAAGATTAACTACTGTCAAAAAATTAAAATAGTTTCATTACTCTGAGATTTTTTCTAGAAAATATAGAACAAAATTTGAGTATTTAATTCTTTTTAGATATTACAAATTTTAATAATTTGGTTATCTGAGTTCGTACAGTTCATATTTAATAGTGAAACAAAAATAATTGCAAGGTACGGGTAGCTTTCGAAGTTGCATCATTTTCTGTTTTTTGAGATCAGCTATTTTAGGAGCTTTGTCTCAATCCAACCAAAAGAAAATGGTCCTACCTCTTTCGCATTTTTAACTTTATCTTTGTATTATTTTTTTCTTATAACTTTATCTTGTACATATTGATTGCATACGTATATTTCAATTATCGCTCTTCAATTCTCCCTACTAGTATAATTTTGAGAAAACATAATATGAAAATGAAATTTGCTTTTCAAAGATGATAAAAGCCAGCGGATAGTATTGGGACTTACTGATAATTAAAATATATATATACACTATGTTTTGAAATTCTTTGTTATTGACACAAAAATCCTTGTTATTAGAAGCAAATTACGATTGTTAACCTGAATAATCCGAATGCTCTTGCCTAATGGAAAATGGGCGTCAACTGTTCGGTACAAGGTGGGACCGATCAACGATAAGCCTTGTCGTAATAAGTCCACTTGCTCAACTTGTTGCCTTTCTTTTATCTCTTTCGACTCTCAATGATCTTGTTACATAAACGCACGTGTAAGTGTGTAACGCAAGCACACAGATAGATGATCTTGTTTTTGTGTTTCTGAATTTTGCAACTCCGTGATATTTTCATCTAGGGATGGGGTTCCTTTATCAATTTATCACTTGCTTGAAATTGGCAATTATGCAAGAATATATTCAACTACAGGCTGGCTGCTGGCATAACCAAAGATAGAAGTATACATCTATGTACAAGTAACGTGTATATGAATACCTTATACGTGGAAAAATGTCATGTCATGATGTAAATGCCTAATGGTATATTTCTTTTTTAAACACCTTGCCTAATGGTATATATTAACTCATCTTAACACCTAATATATGAATGATCGACAGACATTTTAACTTTATACGTGTAGTTTAAATTTTAGTGTTTTATAATAGATGCACTTATTTGCTTTATGTTGGTGAGATTAATGACAAAATTTTGGCTAGGGGTTGTGTTTAGTACCAATTGCCTTTACATTCTTTTTTTTCTTTCTGTGAAATCAAACTTTTTTACATTTGAATTTATTAACGCAAATTGTAACTCTTAAATTTGCAGTTTAAATATATTTATAATTTAACGAAAAGAAGACTTTTATTAAGAGAACTAACGATGTAGATAAAGCGAATGTAACAAGTAAAAGATCTAAGAAAAGAAGAATGATGTTAAGGTGGGTTTGAGTTTTACCAACACTAGGTTTAAGTTTATCATAATATTGTTTGTGCTCAACCTTATTAGACGTAGACATGAATTGACGCATTCCAGACTTTTCCTCGTGTGCTCAGAGAGTTAAATGTGATACGCAAGAGCTTCTACTTGGAGATGAAGATTAGCGTGATTTCAAAATGAGAAAAAGTAGACGGTTATAAAGCATAACTAGGACTTGTTGTTACACGAGAGGGGGTTCCAACCCCATTCAAAACGTGAACAAATGGTGTATCCACGAAGATTCAAAAGATTTTTAAAACTAGTTACCACTGTCTACACCACCATTATGCCCTCCCAATCATTATGGATGGTCGAGTTTGCATTGTCTTTATAAAAAAAATGGTTCGGGTAAAACTCTTGTCTAACTCTTAGCCGAAGTGTGTCTAATTATTCACACTGCCAATAATAAAAAGTAGTAGCTACAACATAAGATTTTTTACTGTTACTTTGACTATTAATAAAATTTGATTGATAATCAAAGGTCTAGACTTGTTTTCTCAAAATTATGCATCATGTCAAATTTAAATCAAAGTGGTATTAACATTTTCTAAGAACGGGTTAAAAAGAAAAAAAAAGAAGGGTTTTAATACCTTTAATATTATACATGGCGGGATCTATAATTGTTGTGTGTGTTTAATTGATTCTATTTTTTCTTTTCTTTTTCTTCTTAAATAATTGATACTATATTGAATGATGCATGCACCTAACTCTTTTCAATTCTGATGGCCTCCTTTATTTACCGTGGTCACACAGATACACCTTCTTGATGTCTCTTCAAGATTCTAAGACTAATGTTTTCCATTTTACCTTTAACTTTATATAAACTTTTAATATCATTGGGCTATTTTTTTTCATAGTTGCTGATATAATCAGGCGAATGTAAACACTACTAACAAAAAAATGTGACAAGAGATAGTGTTTAGTAAATTTGATCTAAAAACAAGTTGTTTTCTAAACCACTGGATAGATACTTTTAGGAGGCGTTATTGGTTCATGTAGTTTAGTTGATTTAGAAATCTATATAATACTTTTAAATCCATGTAAAATATATCGAATTTATGATCTAACATATGAATTTTATTTAGTATTTACAATTCAGAGATAAAATATATAAATTTTCTTTCGATTTGAGTCTTTGTATTTTTTTTTTAACAATGAAATTCATACATTAACAATAAAATCAAATCCATTAATAAGTTTGGATGATTGAATAACACATGACTTAAATTAGAATTTAAATCATGAAATCAATAATAAATTATTTCAATATGGATATTAAAATCATAGAATCAATATATATAGTTAGGATTTCCAAATTCATTAAAACACAGTAAACACATCAACCATTAGTGATTTGATCAAGTACTTTCAAACATGTATTTCCTAATATATATTTACATTTAATCATATTTTTAACATATTTCCTAATATATATTTACATTAAATCATAAAATAATTATTTGTTTACATTTGTAAAAAAAATATTATTAAATTATTAATTAATATTTTTGCTAGGTAATGCATAGAATCTACATTTCGCAAACTTCCCATTACTGATCAAATACTTTCAAACATGTATTTCCTAATATATATTTACATTAAATCATATTTTTAACATATTACCTAATATATATTTACATTAAATCATAAAATAATAATTTGTTTATATTTGTAAAAAAGGTATAATTAAATTATTAATTAATATTTTTGCTAGGTAATGCATAGAATCTACATTTCGCAAACTTCCCATTTTTGATTATAGTATGTCTTTGTCATTTTAATTTTAATTTTTTAAAAAGATCCAGTCTCAATATCACTTTCTATTCTTTAATAACTAAGGAGATTACTTTTTTACACTTGAACACAAAGACCACATAATGCAAATACGTAATGGTTAGATAATCAAACAATTCAAAGGAGATCAACCACTACTAGTTCTTCAATAACTAATTCAAACAAGCAGATACACCCAAAATTTCGTTTTAATTTATACTAGAACATCAACTTTTTTTTAACTAAAACACCAACTATTTAGCTCAATAGATTGTCTTACTCAGATATCTCATACTTTAGATATATTTAAAGGAAAAATATAAATTACATACTTCCAATTTTATTCATGATTATCTTCCATTTATAATGATTACAATCAAATATAATCCACACCAAATAATCTATTTGTAATAAGTGTATAAGCTATAAATAGTAAATTATCATCAACTCTTTACACAAAACCAACGACACGTATTCACCGACCTAAAAGATTGGAATTTACCTTAACTCACCTCAACTCAAATCAGTGGCATTTTTGTAGAACTAGTCACAAAGTAAGGGTACAATAATAAACAATCAACCTATATAACACACCACGCTCCATCTCTCTATCTTTCTGGAGATCAACAAACCACAGAGAGATAAATAAATATTTCAAAAGAGACCCCAAAGAAGCTAATAATTACAGTTTCGCCGCAAAGTTTACATTTCTAAGCATTTAACACCGACATGTGTGGAGGAGCTATAATCTCCGATTTCATCCCACCGCCGAGGTTCCGCCGCGTCACGAGCGAGCATCTCTGGCCGGATCTGAAAACCAAAAAGGGGAAAGCTTCGAAGAAGAATCGATCCGATTTCTTCGATCTTGACGATGAGTTCGAGGCTGATTTTCAAGGGTTTAAGGATGATGCATCGTTCGATTGCGAAGATGAATTCGATGTTGATGATGATGATGTCTTCGCTGACGTCAAGCCCTTTGTTTTCACTACCAAGCCCGTAGCTTCCCCTCCTCCCACTGGTATTGATCGGAATCTCAAATCTGTTGAATTAGGGTTTTGTGTGTTAAATGTTTAAAGTTTGGATTTTTAAATGATTTCAGTAGGAAAGATGAGAGCTTTGTTATGGGTTTCATCTCTATATTCGTTTTAAGATTCTCTTTGGATTGTTATTGGTCAATAGATTAAGATCTGAAAAGCTTGTGTGGGTTTCTGGGGATAGAGACAAGAGATAGAACCTTTCTACCTTTGTTCTGTTACATAAATTACTTGCCTTTGTTTATTTCTAGAGATACTGAGAGTTTGTCAACTTGTAAAGGGTTTGACTTTTCTGTTTCTTATGTAATTGTTTTAGAAGTGATTTAGGTCTTCTGGATCTTGTTTTTCAGATGCTTTTATTTAGTTTCTAGCGTAAATTATTGTTTTGTTTTGTTACTATTTTGATGTCCAGATCTAGTAGCTTCTGAGGAGATGTTGCAGTTTTGTGAGTTTATCATATGATTGATTGAAATTGTGTGTTTGACTTCATTAGGTTCAGTTTCTGGCAAGAAAACCATAGAGTCTAATGGGCAAGCTGAGAAATCTGCGAAGAGAAAGAGGAAGAATCAGTACAGGGGGATTAGGCAGCGTCCTTGGGGCAAATGGGCCGCTGAGATCCGTGATCCTAGAAAAGGCTCCCGGGAATGGCTTGGAACATTCGACACCGCTGAGGAAGCAGCAAGAGCTTATGATGCAGCTGCACGCAGGATCCGTGGCAATAAAGCTAAGGTGAACTTCCCTGAGGAGATGGTTCCTAGCGTCTCCCAGAAACGCCCTTCTGCTAAGAAGCCAGTGACTAAACCAAACAAAACCCCAACTTTGGTTCAGCAGCCAAGTCAGTACTGCAACAACTCCTTTGGTAATGTGAGTTTCATGGAAGAGAAGCCTCAGATGTACAACAACAATCAGTTCTTTGATGTTGGAGGCAACAATGGATACCATTATTTCAGTTCTGACCAGGGCAGTAACTCATATGGCTGCTCTGAGTTTGGGTGGAGTGATCACGGCCCCAAGACACCTGAGATCTCTTCAATGCTAGTCAACAACAACCAAGCTCCTTTCATTGAAGAAACCAATCCATCCAAGAAGCTCAAAACCAGCTCTGAGGACGGGACAAACAACAATGATAGCTCTGATGATGACCTGATGGCGTACCTTGACAACGCCTTGTGGGAGTCTCCATTAGAAGTGGAAGCTATGCTCGGCGTAGATGCTGCTGGTGTGACTCAGGAAGAGGGAAACCCAATGGATCTGTGGAGCTTAGATGATATCAACTCCATGCTGGATGGTGGAGCCTTCTGAAGTGATTGATGGGTTGCCTTAGTTTGTAAATAAAGCTGTGTGTGTGTTGGTGAGTTTCAAGTCCATTGGTTAAGACAAACAGCCTTAGCTTTGGTTTTTACTTAAATTTCAGTTTTGTTTTTGTCTGTGGTCTCAGGGTTTTGCTGTTGGGGGAAGTGGTACAAGGCACACCTGGCGGTTATTGCATCTTATGAGTCTCTTTCCCATGGAGAGTGTCTCTTTTAAATTCCTGAAATAAAAGGGGTGATGAAGTAAATAGAGTATTTTAATTTCTATCTAATGAGTCTCTTCCTTGTTTTTTTTTTTGTCTTTTAAAGACATTTTATTAATGTTTAAACTCTCCTTTTCATCTTTTCTTTTATAGCGTATCATCATCACCCTCGAAAGTGTTTTCGTTTTGTACTCCCCAATACTTATATAAAAACTGTTTGGAACCTCTGTTTGTTCTATGAATCTTCTCTGTCTAACAAAACTTTTGCTTGCTAGTTTGGTAGGTGATTTGATATTCTTTACTCATTCATCGTATATAATTAGAACAACTTCACTTTTGATCTATTTAAAAAGCAGAAAAGATTCGGAAAAGAACATAAGGAATAATGTTTGCTCTGGTTGAATATATAACTAAATAAAACCAAGTTATTCTTGTAAACTTTCTTGTGAACCTTTTGATGAAAATACACCCAAGTTGCTGACAAGAGAATAATTAAATAAATTTGCACCCAAATGATTCTGTAGGGGTACACTTAAAGATGTGATGAAAAGTGGTTCAATGTGTGACCAACGAGGCTGCGACTCATGCTAGATTTTATTGGCAAAACCAAAACCACATATACACTGCTTAGTTGTGTTTGCATGATTGTAGATCTAACATTTGCTTTTTACATCTTTAAGTAAACTGCATTAGTTTATGGCCTTATATATTCTTGTATGTGTGCAAAAGCCAATATGTTATAACTTAGAATGCATGTTTCTGTTGTTGGATTGGACCATTAAGGGAAGCAATTCGTGTGGATATAGATCAGGAACGTCCCGTTACTGAAACTTTCACTAAAGCTTAGTTGCTCACCACAAAAAGAAAACAATTTACGAAAATGAAAAGGTTTACTGAAAAAAAGAAGATTTGCATCTGATTTGGTATTCTTTTGATTTGATTAAACTAATCAGTTCACATGATATAGTTAAAGTTTTCCATTGACCAGCAGTCCCGTGAAAGACACGAAACCGATATATAGCTTTATATTCAATTATTTCAAGCATATTTTTATCCAAACCTTGACTTACTAATACAACTGTATTTTATATAGTTCCCTCCCATATTATAATCACATTTAGACTATTCAAAGAGGAACTTTTATAATTTAAGTTTGGCGGAAACTGTCCAGAAACGTCTGATATCATTTTTCTTAATTTGTTTTCTAGCTGGCTTTGACTCGATATCACCTTATATAAACACAAGCGTCCTTCGACTTATATGTCACACACATTTTATAGAACAAGAATTAGACCCCTCATATGGCAAACAAAGACCGATTTTATTCGATATTCCTACTCTTTTCGGTTTTATCGATCAATTTAATAAGCTGCGAGAAGAGTCTGCTAACGAACCAAGCAGCATTGTTCGTGTTCGGAGACTCTGTGTTCGACGTTGGTAACAACAATTACATCAACACATTCCGAGCTGCTCAGGCCAATGTTTGGCCGTATGGTCAAACCACGTTCAAGTTCCCGACCGGGAGAAATTCTGACGGCCGTTTGATTCCAGATTTCATCGGTATAATAATCAAAACCACATATCTATCTTATTTTCATAATTCTTTATATACATTTAATGATATAACATTCTTGTGCAACATTTTTTCAATGCATGCAGCTGAATACGCTTGGTTACCGTTAATACCACCTTATCTACAGCCCGGAAATGGCGTCATTCAGTTTACTTACGGTGTAAATTTCGCTTCTGCCGGCGCTGGAGCTTTGGTCGAAACATATCAACCACAGGTATTTAATTTCTTAACATCATTTTCTCGTTATATACAATTTTAAAGGTACTTGAAAAAGGTCTAGAGTTGCTTATATCTCTACTTTATGTAAATTGTTTTAAACGTTTTCTCTTTGTATCTCTATATATAGAACGTGATACCGTTGGGAAGCCAGTTAAACAACTTCGAAAATGTAGTGAAGATGTTGAAAGACAAACTAGGAGATGCAGAGACCAAGAGGATAATCTCAAGAGCTGTTTATCTCATTCAGATTGGTCCTAACGACTATTTTTATCCCTTCTCCATTAACGTCTCCCATTTTGAATCCAATAGCAAAAACAAATTTGTGGACTATGTTATCGGTAACACCACGACTGTGATCGAGGTATTTATATTATACGGACTAACTATATATAATTCGATACAAACTAGAAAGTAATCATATCTTATAATGTTTTTGTACTATTCTTTGTAGGGAATTTATAAACTAGGAGGAAGGAAGTTTGGGCTCATGAACATGGGTCGACTCGACTGTATTCCGGGATTACTAACAATGGATCCAAATAGAATAGGATCATGTTTCGAACCCATCACTGAGTTGATAAAACTTCACAACGTAAAGATTCCATATGTCTTGAGAGATCTACAGCGTCGATTACCCGGTTTCAAATACTCACTCTTTGACTCCTACACTGCTGGAACCGAAGCTATGGAGAATCCCACAAAATATGGTATCAAACTATGCATTATTTAATTTATGTTTACAATAATATACTAATATCTCATATTTAATTAGGAAGTGAACTTCGTTTTGGTAACTAGGGTTTAAGGAAGTGAAGAAGGCTTGTTGTGGAAGTGGACCGTTCAGGGGAAGCAGTACGTGTGGGTACCGAGCAGGAACGTCACGTGATTTTGAGTTATGCGAAAATGTTAGTGACTATATGTTCTTTGATGGCTCACACACGTCTGAGAAGGCTAATCAACAGACCGCTGAATTGATGTGGGACGGTCCGCCCGATCTTGTTGGCCCCTACACTCTCAAGTCCTTGTTTCAAAACTTTTAAGTTAATTGAAAAATGTGTGCTACTAAAGACTGTTTGTGTGCTACTAAAGACTGTTGTATGATAACAATTTGAAAAATAAAATAAATATCTATATATGTACTCAAACTCAAATATTACTACGCCCAAAATACTCAAAGCATCAAGAATAATGATACAAACCGATTGAGATTGAAATTTGGAAATTTGGATCATTCTAATTAGCCAACTTCAAGCACCAACAATAGTAATTAACAATTTAATAGTATATGATGCTTCTTTTCCTGAGAGCACCCACAATAGCAAATCGGGAGTCTTAAAGAAATATTAATTTTATAATTAGTGGGTCCCATAAACAGTTAAGGATTCTATTCTTAAAAATCTTATTTAAAAATTGATCCTTACATTATTTGTGGGCTCCACTGTCCACGTGGCGGTCCACGAATGGTTAATTTTTTTAAAAAAGAAAAAATATGAAAAATCATTTATAATCCGAAATGTTTTTTTTCTTTTTTTCTTAAGGACTCCCCTTAAGGACCTCTCATTGTGGGTTGTTGAGGACCTTTATTAAGAAATGGGCTGTTTTATTATTGGTCCAGGATGTAAAGCCCATTGTTAATTAGCTAGACGTCACATTTCTGGTTTTACTATTGGGCCCAATATGTAAAGCCTTGTGATTAGGTCGACGTCAAATCAATCATTGCTGGCGTCATGATTGACTCAACGAATTTGATTCTAGAGCGCTAACCACCATTTTACCCTTTTTACTATTCCCTTTGTTTCAATGTTTGTGGAAGATTTTTATGTTTTAAAATAGATGACATTTTTATGTTTTAAAATATATGACATTTTTATATTTTAATGTAACTTTTAACTTTATCAAAAAACTTTAACAAACAACAAATGATATATTGTAGGCTATTCTGTACTTAGTGGAATAATTTTTAATTAATATTTTAGTAATTTTTTTAAAAAAATAAATTTTAATATTTGTACACTATTTTAAAACATCAAATATTTTGAAATGGAGAGAGTATATTCTAAAGAGGATACCGTAATACCATTTGAGAAAAATACATCAATAACACCCGCAAATGTTTTTTTTTGTTTGTAAAAACACCCGTCAAATGTTCCTATCATGATAATTATAAGTTTTTTTTCTGGTCTAAATGATAATTATAAGTTTTGGCAATACATCAACAACAGCTTTAAAAGTTTCTTACGTTCAGTGTCGTGGCCAACAAAAGTCCAGAAAGTTATAACGTATATCTTTGATCTCATCAGCTACTTCTTTTTTCCTTTTCTCTAACAGAGACACCGTTTGCGTTTTCTAATTTACTTGACTAATCCAACATAATGGTACTTTTTGAATGTAAGAATTTCTTTTAACAAATGGATTATTCGCTTGGTTATTTTCCAAGGTCACATGTTTGTATTTTCCTGGTCAAAATTCAACACCAGATAAGAAAACATTAGAAGTCGATCAACTGAATAAAATAATGCAAATGTCTATTTTAATAAATTAATTAGGCCGTTAGAAAGTACCTATACTACTAGCATCACTGTTATCAATTATTTTGAGGCTGTCTTCGTCAAAACTGCGCAGCCGGCCGCATACAAAAAATAATCAGGTCTTTAATGAAAAATCATATTCAAAGTCGTCCAACCGAATATATATGATCACCAAGAAAATAAGCAACTTGACCACGTTCGTTACACTTCAAAACAAATAATATTCAACATCTGATTATGTATATATAAACCGAACCAGCGATAGTTTCTGTATAGGAAGAAAAAAAGATCACAACAAAACATGGCAAGTTCTAAATTTAGTCCGATGAGCATCATCCTATTAATCTGCACGATAAGCTTATCGTTCGGCTCAATTTATTGCAAGAACGACTTCGTTACGAACCAAACCGCTTTGTTCGTGTTCGGAGATTCTCTGTTCGAAGCTGGAAACAACAACTACTTCGATTGTCTCCCTGGTTTCCGGTCAAATTACTGGCCATATGGTAAAACCACATTTCAGTTTCCGACGGGAAGGGTTTCTAATGGTCGGATAATGATAGATTTTATCTGTAAGTAATCAGTTTAACAACGTTTATTACATTTAATATGTTTTTGTTTTGACAAAAGAAGTTGTAACCTCTTTGATATGTACTTGTGTTTTTTTTTTATTTATGTTTACCATAATAATGCATGTTTCTAACGTGGCAGCTGAAAATGCTTGGTTACCATTGCTCCCACCAAATCTACAACCTGGTTACACTACCAGCCAGTTAACCTACGGTCTTAATTTCGCCACCACAGCCGCCGGAGTATTTGCCGCAACTTTTCCCGGAATGGTAATTAATCTCTTCAACTGAAACAAAACATAAAAGAAGCAAGTTTCCATGTTTGACTAAAACCATTGACTTTGACTTTTTTTGTTGTTGTTGCACCGAAGTCAAAAGACTTGGGAACGCAACTGAGCAGCTTCAAGAACGCAACGCAAGTGTTGAGATTGAAACTAGGAGATGTAGAGACTAGAAGAGTCATCTCAAAGGCTGTTTATCTTTTTCACATCGGAGCAAATGACTATCAATACCCATTCTTTGCAAATACCTCAACTATTACTACCACTACGAAAGAGAGATTCGTTGATTTCGTTATCGGTAACACAACCAACGTCATAGAGGTAACAATATATTTGATATCTTTATAACAATAACAGATTAATATTAGAATACTTGTGTATCAAAAAGAAATATTAGGGTACTTTGTTTTGAATAAATGTGATTTTTTCTCAGGAATTATATAAAATGGGAGCAAGGAAGTTCGGGTTCTTGAGCTTAGGTCCATTCGGCTGCACACCAAGTGCGTCGATAACTGACCCTACAAAGATAGGATCATGTTTTGAGCCGGTCTCGGAGCTGATCAACCTCCATAACCAAAAGTTCCCTAAAGTTTTGAGGCGTCTAGAGAGTCAACTACCCGGATTCAAATACTCTCTTCATGACTTTCACACTTCTTTGCTCCAAAGAATCAACAATCCTTCACAATACGGTTTCAAGCAAGGTAAGATGGCATGTTGTGGAAGCGGACCGTTGAGGGGAGTTAATACATGTGGATTCCGAAATGGACCGTCACAAGGTTACCAGCTATGCGAAAACGCTGATGATTACATCTTCTTTGATCCCTCTCATTTGACGGAGAAGGCTCATGGACAGATCGCTGAGCTGATTTGGAGCGGGTCGCCTAATGTCACTGCACCTTACAATCTCAAAACATTATTTGAACTCTAAGGTTTTTTCTAATGTAAACGGTGTTGTTTCTTTTTTTTTTTGTACTTATGCATGCAAAATAATATGAGTTTTACACACACGTGTAAACCTGCCAACAACCATTTACTTGTGCTAAACGAGATCACTTCACTTTTACTTTCTGAAAACTTGCCTACAACGTTTTCCTCATTACAATTTATTAGAGCAACCACATTAGTGAATCCCTCTTTGGGATTCACAAAATTTTTTTATTATTTTTTTGGTGGGACCATGAATAGTGTTAAATCCGGATCAAATGTACTTTTCCATTAATGAATCCGAAGTTGGGGTTCATAGGAATAAAAAAATATATTTTTTTAAATATTTAAATTTTTTTTTAAAAAAAATATATTGAATAGAATTAGAATTTTTGACCATAAATAATAATTAATTAAATTTTTAAGAAGTCATGAACATTGAAAATATATATATTTTTTTTTATAGAAGTTTTTATTCGATACATTGATAATTCATGAAGATACAAAGATTACTAATTGAGATTACTAAACTTTTACCAAACATTTTCAACCAAATCGGCTTTCAAACGAGCATGTGTCTGTGCATCTCGAATTTGATTGCGAATGCCATGCATATTATCGACATTCAAAGATGTTGTCGTGTGAACTTGGGAACTTCTGCTTGACTCTCCTGTCTCGAACTCAGTTGTATCATAAAGAGTGTATGACTGTCGTTCGTCCCCAACTATCATATTGTGCAGTATGACACAAGCTCTCATAATCCTTCCTATTTTATTTATGTCCCATAGAAGAGCTGGGTTTTTAACGATTGCAAACCTCGATTGCAATACTCCAAAAGCCCGTTCGACATCTTTTCTCGTGGATTCTTGACGTTGAGCAAATACCTCTGCTTTAGGACCTTGAGGAAGTCGGCTGGGTTGGATAAACGTTGACCATTTTGGATAAATACCGTCGATAAGGTAGTACGCCATGCGATAGTTGAGGTTGTTGACCTTAAAATTAACCTTAGGAGCTCGACCTTGTAAAATGTCATCAAACACTGGTGACCGATCAAGAACATTAATATCGTTCAGTGTACCTGGTAAGCCGAAAAATGAGTGCCATATCCAAAGATCGTGTGACGCCACAGCCTCTAAGACAATGATCGGTTTTCCCGAACAACGTGTGTACTGGCCTCGCCAAGCCGTTGGGCAGTTTTTCCACTCTCAATGCATGCAGTCGATGCTTCCTATCATCCCTGGGAACCCGCGAACATCACTGACATCAAGTAATCGTTGAAGATCTTCAGCCGTAGGTCTTCTTAAATACTCATCTCCAAACAAATATATTATCCCTTCGCTGAAATTTTCCAGACATAAAAGTGCAGTACTTTCGGAAGTCAGAGATATTCGTCATTTGAATATGCGGATTGACCATATGCCAGCATTCGTATAGCTGAAGTACATTTTTGAAGTGCGGAAAGCCCTAACCTTCCATGAGCATTTCTTCTTTGCTCAAAGTACGGAACTTCATTACTGAGACGATTAACAATGCGAAGGAACAAAGGCTTGTTCATTCGAAAACGTCTTCTAAACATTTGAGGTGGGTATGTAGGATTGTCACTGAAATAGTCGTTCCACAGTTGTATGTGTCCTTGTTCCCGACTTCTTTCGACATAAGCTCGTTTTTTCGGCTTGTTGTGTAGACCATCCATAAAAGAGTCGATGAAATCGTCCACATGTTGATCGACTATTTCATCAAGAAGTTCATCTTCTTGATCACTTGACGAGGAAGACATTTTTTGGATATCCTAACAACCAAAAAACAAAATATTTGATGTTAACATATAATTATAATCCAAAAAAATCATTGTTATTGTACTTTCAATATATATTTTTTTTAAAAACCCATTGTTATCGTTTTAAAAGTGAAGTTTTTAATAACATTTTAAAAACATTCATCTTAGTGTACTTTAAAAAAAAAATCCATTTTATCGTTTTAAACATGAAATTTCAAAATTATAATACATTTGGGAGATTGGAACTGAGAAATATATAGTTTGTAGTATACAAAGAGAGAAATATATACAACTAATGCAAAAAGAGAGAAATATATACTAGTAATGCACAAAGAGATAAATATATATTGAAACAAAACCTGTTAAACTTCAACCTTCACACATCCGTTTAACAAACAAGTGAAACAAAGAGAACACAAAAAGAGAGTTATAGAAACTCAAAGTGTATTGGTTCTACGACAAATGAAACAAAGAGACATATAGTTTATAAAGGGAGGGAGTTCTGCTACATTACATAATCCGTGTACAAAGAAACAAAATTGTACACCCGTGAGCCAAATACTACAACAACATTCCGTGTACAAAGAAACAAAATAGTACACCCGTGACCTCTCCAAAGACAACAGACAGGAGAGACCAAAAAAACAACCCGTGACCTGCCACCGAAAAACAAACAAAGCTCCGCCTGCACCAAGTACTCATGACCTGCCACCAAAGAAACAAACAAAGCAATAATCACAAAATCAGCATCCTCCAATGAGACAAATAAAACAAAATTCAAACAAAATCAATCAAGCAAGTTAACCAGATCATATCATTTCAGAGATTAGCTTGTTCTTAAGCTCGAGTTCGTTAGTTGAGAGGTCAGTTTCTTTTTTTGCAAGGAGACGCTCAAGGAGCTTCTCTCTGGAAATGATTTTTTTGGAAGCTAGAATGCTTTCTATCTGATCGAAAGCTGCTTCGTTACTGTGTTTCTTGCGCTTGGCCTTGCAAGCCTTAACTCCAGGAGGCCTAGGCTCTTCCTCGTCAGGAACCACCTCTGCTGCTTCGTTCCGCTTCTCCTTCGGACCATCTCTGGACGAAGGCTGTGCTTTCCATTTCTGATCGAACCGGAGCTCCCTCCAACAATGTTCAAGTGTGAACCTGGATTTGTAGTCAGTTGTGTAGATGGCATGAGCATTCGTCATGACATCATTGTCACTCTCCCCACTACCTAGCGCCTTCACAGTTGCATCATAGGAACCCACGAACCTCCCCACCAGCTCATTAATTCTTCACCACCTCTGCTTACATTGACTGTGCTCTCTAGGGATATTGCCTTTGAGCTGAGGGCTGGAATTGAAGTAGTGTTCAATCCTCTTCCAAAATGTGCCTGCCTTCTGGTCATTGCTCACAATGGGGTCCTTGCTGGTGTTCAACCAACCACTGATGAGGACGAGGTCTTCTGTGGTTGACCACTTCCTCTTTTGCGGTTTCTCTAACCCGGGAGAGTTACTGAGTGGCTCATCGTAGTCTAGATCTATTGGTGAACTACTCTGGGAAGCTAGTAGGTTAGTGAAGGAGGGAGAGTTTAAAGAAAAATAATCCATTTGGGTTTGTGTTTTCGTTACGGTTTTGGAAGAGGGTTCAACTCTAATTTAAACTACAGTCATTAAACACCATTGAACTACCAACAATTCATTACGGTAACTACACAACTACTTAACCTCAGAGAGAAATTCAATACACATCACCTCATAACATTTATCGGACCACCCAACCACCAACGAGTTAATGTAAATTGTACTTCTAAAAGTTTTTAATTTTTTAAAAACTAGTTTACTTTGCCTTTAATAAGAACTAGATCACTAGTTTTTAGTTTAAAAAGAACTAGAGAACTAGTTCTTGCAAATAGACAGTTTTAAAATACGTGTAACTTAATAAATACTCACAAGTTTTTCGTTTAATAAGAACTAGAGAACTAGTTAACTTTGCCTTTAATAAGAACTAGATCACTAGTTCTTGCAAACGGACAGTTTTAAAAAACATCTACCCTACTATATACTCACTAGTTTTTGCTTTAATAATAACTAGAGAAGTAGTTCTTGCAAACAGACAGTTTTAAAATACATGTAACTGACTATATACTAACTAGTTTTGGCCTTAATAAGAACTAAAGAACTAAATAATTCAAGAACTTTACCTTCGGTTTTCATTCGTAGCAGAGTCTCTCCAGGTCACCGATGTGCACGGTGAGGTACTCAACCTGACCAGAGAGCTCTTTAACCTGTTCCTGCACATTGAAAGTCCATACACATTATATTAGAGACTTATCAATCAATAGCAAAAAACTATGAAACAAAAAATGTCATTCGCTTACCTCTAAGAACTCTATCTGTTTGTTGATAGTCGTGATCCCTTTGATCACCTCCTCTGCCTACTCCACCCGCTTGGTCAACCTTTCCAGCTCCTCCTGGACACCAATTACCCAAGGCTGGCGGTAGTGTAAACCATCCCCCTTGTTAACAACATCAACAAAAGCTGGTTAGTGAAAAACTTTTACAATTTTAACAAACGTTGGAGCTTATTATATTAGTGACATTACCTCGAAGTTGATGCAAGAAAAGAAACGCTTGCCAGGAAGTGTGTCATAATCTTCCTTCACACTGAGCTCGTCGATTATTCTCCCACCACAGGGACACCTTCGAGGGATCCCATACTCTGAATCACCTACGTATCCAACCATGTCGATGCGGTCCTTTTGCCTCTTTCTGTCCCTTCTCTCTGCTGCGGGATCCATCTGAAACAGAAACAATTTATTAGGGACATGAAACCAACTGAAAACTTTTATAAAAGAAACCCTAAAACGCATCATCTAAATGATTACTAAGGCAACACAAGCTTGTAAAAACTAAGAACAATGACCACTACGAACCCTAAATCGAAACCCCCAACTCGAATTTACAACCCTAGGTCGAAACCCCCAAATCGATTTCGATTTCCCGAAATCGAAATCAACCCCAAATACGAGTAAAACTAACAACAATGACTAATCTAAACCCTAAATCGAAACCCCCAAATCGAATTTACAACCCTAGCTCGAAACCCCCAAATCGATTTCGATTTCTCAAAATCGATTTCAACCCCAACGACGATTTGATCGGTTAATCAACTCGATTCTCACCTTAGATCGTAGTTGTAACACTCTGACGTCGATAACACGAATCAATTTTCACGATCTCGACCTCCTCGATGAAATCGCCTAGGAGCCTCTGGAAATCCTAATTTTTTCGCGAAAGGAGAAATGAATTTCTCTCTCCCCGATTCCCATTTCCCCCTCTTCTACGCGGCTATTGCGTCTCCACTCAGAACGTGACGCGTGGAGTGATACCATCTCACACAGGTTCACGCGAATGAACCGATTCACTCAAAAATACCATTTTTCTATTTTTTTTTAATTTTCGGACCTGAGAATACCCAGCCCATAAACCCCTTATGAAGTCTCAGTGTGGGTGCTCTTAGAACTCTTTAAAACCCTAGAAACCAAAACTTATGGCAAATCCCACGACAATCATAACGGCAAGTTTTCCGAGCCCACGTCGTCCCCAAGTTTATCAGTACACTTTGTTTCTTGCGTCGTAATAAGAGTCTCCGAATTTTTATCAAAAATAAAATAAAATAATTAATAAGAGTCTCCGAAAGTGAACAACGCTACCTCCGGAACACCTTCCCCGGCGTAGACGATGGTCGGGTTGGTGAACTTTACACTCTCCACTTGTCATATTTATATGGCAAAAGATGATCATAATTAACTTAATTAATTGTTAAACTTAAAATACAAGATCAAATATATACTGTAGCTCAACTTTTTGGTAACTTTTACGAGATTCTTATCATATAGTTATAGATCCATGAAAACACTATCTAAAGCCTATTCAAGAAAAAAATGTGACATTTGAGATGAATTATGCACTATTCCATGTGTGTAATGTACTCATGTATAACTTTGGTTAGAGATTCATTTCAAACACATCTTTTACTAATTTAAAATTAACAATATATATTAATTTATTTTTTTCTCATATTTATTAATTTTAGAATCAGTGTGAGTTTTACTCTTAAAAAATATTAGATTATTATATAAATACTATAGATTAATGAATTTTTCTGGTCCCAAATTGGTTTGTGTATATGGTTTGTCGTATCTCTTTGTATATTTTTTCCAAAAAATCTCTGTAATATAAAAAGTATTGTTTTCTTCCAAATCATTTTTTTCTGTCATGTAATTATTGGAAAATTAGAAATCCCCATTTACAACGAAAATAGGCCGAACAAGGGCCCACAGACAGAGGCCTAACAATCGAAGGCGTAGCAATAAATAAAAGACGCACGAGTTTCGATACTGTCGCACTCGTGATTCACGATGCTTCTACAGTAGATGTCAGTAATTACTGATTTTGTGATAAGTAGTGTATCACTTTCTCAAGTATTTAAAAAATCGATTAAAATACCATAAATTAATTACCAAATTTAACAAAAAAAAATTAATTCAAAATACTATAGCATTTGAGTTTATAGTTTATTACTTCTTATTAAAATATTAAGTATATATATGGTGTAGTTGATTTTATAAACTTGTACAATATTTTAAATTATTATTTTTATAAATGATAGTTTTATCATCATTATTTTGCAAATTATATCAAAATCGTGGTAAAACTGAAATTTCTCCATAAAACTTTAGTTTTTGCTATTTTCTTATCATTCATCATATTCATTAAATTTTCACATTTCAAGTTTTTAACAGTGACTCCAGTATATGTACCTAACATATAAAATTAGAGTTATTTTTAGCTTTATCATTTTGGGTAAACCTTTAGAGTCACTAACCAATAGTATTATGTTATTTTATATTCAATATTTTTGAAAAAAATAAAAATAAAATAGTGTCAACTTATATTATATTTTTAAAATAAAAAATAATAATTGTAGTTGCCAAAAAAAATTAAATACTTTTAACGCCATCATCAAACACTAAATCCTAAAATCTATCTTAAACCCTAAACCCTTGGATAAACCATAAATAATTGGATAAATTATAAATCCTAAATCAAAAACACTAACCACTAAATCTTAAAAACACTAAACCTTTAATCCTAACATCTAAACCCTTACAAAAAAAAAATATTTGCTGGAAAAAGAATCTTTTAAAATATTTTTAATGTCATAAACAAAACAAAACACTCTAAATACTAAACACTAATCTTAAACACTAAACTCTAGACCATTAGATAAACCATAAACTATAAACCATATATCCTAGGATTTAGAATTTATCTAAGAGTTTAGTATTAAAGGGTTAATGTTTCGTGTTTTCTATTTAGTGTTTAGAATTTATTCAAGGGTTTAGAATTTACCAAAGGTTTAAGAGTTAAGATATATGATTTAGGGTATAGTGTTTGCTGACAGTATTAAAATATCAAAAAACATTTTGTTTTATTTGCAACTATTAATATTTTTTATTTATCATTATCTTTTTTATTTTAAGAACATAAATAAGTTGATAATATTTTATTTTCTTAAAATGGATATTGAATATAAAATAATACAATATTATTGATTGGCGAACTTAGAAGTTTATCCTAGAGAATTAATCCAAAAATAACTCTAAAAAATATAACTAGTTACACAAAACTTTAGTTTTTATACACCTAGGAAAGCAACATGTGAATCAACAAAACTGTTTTCCAAGCCATTCTTATTCTCTTTCTCTACCTTATTGATGATTCTCTCTCTCCCTCCCTCCCAGTTACAATTTATTGTTTATTAAATTAAAAGGAGATAAATATAAAATGCTTCTCTGGTTATATTATTTCTCTCGTCCGTTATTGATTACAACAAAAATTTGTTTTTACGTGGTGAATTTAGAGTTTAGAGTTCAGAATTTATGATTGGGATCTGAACCATGCGTGTTAAAAGAAATTTGAAATTTTCCTCTAGAACAACAAATTTTTGTAAAAAAATTATATGGCATAGATAGATACATATTCATAAAGAAAATGTTTTGACTACTTCCTGACTTAGTACGTGTATACTAGATGATTAGTTACATCTTTTTACTTATGTTAATTCAATTACAATTAAGATGTTAACTATAACCAATTAACTATAATTATATCCTCTTTCTTTACTTTTTGAATTTATACAAATGCTTATCTTCTTTCCTCTCACCATAAAATTATCTTTTCTTCATTTCTATTATTATTTATTTTATTTTCTGATTAAGTTCTAGGTTTACAAAATTAAAATAAATTATCTGTATGAAAGAGTTTTGTATATTGCCTTTTCAATTTTCTTTTGCATTTAAATATTTATGAATTAAATATAAAACTACAATAAAAGGTGCATATTTTAGACCAAATTTTTATTTGTAAAAAATGATTCTGATTACTTTTTATATTATTTCATCAAAGTACATTTTCATTAAACATAGGCTCTAACTGGTAACCATCACAGGAACATCAAGAACAAATAAAAAATGAATAGATGGGAATACAATTATGGGAATGAAGAGGAATAGTTATTCCATATCAAATTTAATAGGGAACAAATTTGTTCAATAAATCTCTACAATAAAAGGAATGAAGAGGAATAGAAAGGAAAAGTTATTCCTTATGAATGATAAATTTTTTTAGGAATATTAAGGAATGTATTGTTCCTCCTCGTTCCTTTGGTCACCATTCATAGCCATAATATTATAATGACTTCCAAGGGATCTAGTTTTTGATCCGAGACAACTAATATTAGGGAAATTGCAATACCCTTTTATTATAGTTTCCATATGAAAACGACTCATACATATAACGCAATTTATTCGACGGCACAAACAGAATTACCACGCATTACAGGATATAATAGTTGTAGGCTCACATACATAACGAAAGACTCAGCTCAATGTCATCCAGCTAATAATAAGCTGATAAATCGAGGTAATCAAGAGATGAGCGTGGACGACGACGAACAGAGAGCTTGTTGGGTTCCCAAAACTCACGCATGTTCTCCTTAACCGGAAAAACGATAAGCTCACGTACGGTCATCGGTTGGATCACGTTGAGATTGGCTCCATAGAGAAGATGAGCGATTTCTTCCTGAGCTTTCTCTGTGTTGTGACGTCCGTCAAAGAAGAAGTAAGACCTTTGGTACTCACATAGCTTCGAGTGCACGTTGACATATCCACAACCATACGCGTTGTGAGTCCCTACCCCGCAG
Organism: Eruca vesicaria subsp. sativa; assembly: GCA_932364175.1. Classification (NCBI taxonomy): domain Eukaryota; kingdom Viridiplantae; phylum Streptophyta; class Magnoliopsida; order Brassicales; family Brassicaceae; genus Eruca; species Eruca vesicaria. The sequence continues at coordinate 178,043 of CAKOAT010048488.1, read as the reverse complement.
CACGATGAGTTGGCCACATAAAACCCTATAAGTCAACGTAAATAATCATTAAAATTTCATTATAAATCTTCACGTATGGTTTACGTATAGTTTGTTATCTTTGCACTGTACTTGATAACACTTTTAATAATGATACGATCTCTGAAACTTTTTCAATGTATGCATTAAGTAATATTATTATAGTTAGTGACTATTATGATGCTGATCACTTACGGTAGTTATGGTTCCTTCTTGTCCTACGGAGAACGGCATTGTAGAAATCTAAGACGGTGAACTGAAAACCGCCGTTAGGTTTTTTAGCAAACTCGTTCAGAATAGGACCGATCTTCTCGTTGTGCTGTCTGGCCAAAGCGTTGAGTGGCTCGTAACAATCGTTGCCGGTTTTGTATTCTTGTCTAACGATTGGTAAGCAACCCAATGGTGCTAGCATTGAAACTACGAATTTACTAGCTCCCAAGGAGTATAACAACTGTAAAATAAATGTATATATCTAGTGAGCCAAATGAACATATATATAAAGTAAAAAAAGGTATATATTTTTGTTTGCCAATCGACAACTTACGCCGATGTCGTTCTTTAATTGGTTCGTGACGGAAGTGACAAAAGCTTGTTGAGCAGAAGCATCCGCAGTGGGATTGGCCTTCATGAAGTTCAAATAATCGTCTGTACCGATGTATATCATAAACAACGATTTCTCGATGTAGTCGTCTGTCCAATTTGTTATCATTTTTTTGAACTTGCTCACTTGTTGATTCAGTGTCATCTGGATTTACATAGCAAGATATAAATTCTAATTAGTAAAAAAAAAAGATATAAATTCGAACGCTGGCTCTGAGAATTATGGGGACTAAGGCGATTTTTTAACGATTTCACCTATTTTTTTTTTATGGATTCGTGAACCTAACAATTTTTTTTTTTGGAAACCTATATACATGTAGTTTTTAAAAAAATATCCAAATTTGTGTGTTTTAGTGAAAGCGAACTTACAGATTCAAAAAAGTAAAAAAATACTTACAGATTCCTTAGGAGCACCAAGAATAGAAGCATCGGCGACAGCAAAGCTAGCTCCACGTGAAAGATTAGCGCCAGGTTGAAGAGCCGGCGGGATTCCGTTTGGAATAGCCATGAATTCACCTGAATATATAGACACCATGATAGTTAATTATTTAGCATGTTTATATACGTGGATATTAAAACAAATTATCTTAAAAGAGTGTATTAATTATTAAAGAACGCACCGATAAAGTCTGGGACAATGTATCCGTCGGAAAACTTGCCGTTGGGGTTGTCACGGGACTTGCCGTAAGGCCACAAGGTTTGTGGAAGGTTTTTGTTGCTGCTTAGAAACTGTTTGTTTCCAACGTCGTAGTAAGAGTCTCCAAAAGTGAACAATGCTACCTCAGGAACACCTTGGCCGGCGTAGACGATGATCGGATCATGGAAGATGGTTAACACCAATAGTGCTCCCATGACACTAACCAAACTAAATTTGCCTGCCATCTCCAATATATTAGGTATTCGAGCTAGAGAAGGAAGTGATGGTGGTGTTCATAGTCGGGTGGTCTATTTATATTGCCAAAATATTATTAAAATATATGTAATTTGCAGAGAAAATAAATAATGATAATCTTATCTTTTCAGATTTTATCTTATGGTAAAAGTTAAAATCTGTTATATATTCTACTAATTAAAAATAGAATAAACTATACACTGCAAGTTAAAATTTAGATCAGAATATTAAATGCACGATTTTTGTATTTGTATAAATAAATACATACATAAATGGATGACCTGCCATGAAAATTATGTCTGTCGTCCATTAAAAATCGGTAGAACATAATTTTAAAGGGATCTGTCCCAAAAACCTAGCCATAACAAAAATAAAACTGACAATTTAATAAAATCTACTACTTCACTCCATAGATTAAAATCTATAAATTTGTTAACAACATAAAATGAGGACAGTAAAATCTTCTGTGACAAAACGACCTGCCCTAAACATGAAAATTTGGCACCACATATATTATGGATTTTACTTAAAACCAGATTAAACTGACTGGCAAGTTTTTTGTTAAAAAATCTGCCAACTATGATGTCTCACAAAATTTAGTTTTACTTTTGCAATTTTTTTTTATCATTACTGTGAACAAGAGTATTTTAGACCATAATTTTTTTGAGATTTTTGTAGAATATAATTTATTCTAGTAATAATTGAATAGTTTTGTGTCATTTTTAGTAAAAAAAATCATATTTATAGTTCTTCTTAATTGAATAATTTTGTGTCATTTAAGGTAAAAAATCCTATTTATCATTCTTGTTAATTAATCTTTTATGTACTGTGGGAAATTCATTTAATAGCAAACAGTTTTTTTACCACTAGATAACATACAAGATTAAGTTCACTCATTAAACATAATATCTTGAATATAAATAAATATTTTAGTAATAAAATTAATATTTATAAATCTAAGACTTTATACTCTTAAATTTATAACCATAATTTTGAGCAAATATTACGCTCAAAGTAGAAGTATGTACTCATGCAATAACATTATAAAAAAGATAGCAAATACAATATTTGCAAGCTTAATGATAAAATCGTAGCAAACATAATAACTAGATGAATAAATGTGTCTGATATAGTTTATATTAGGAGATCATAAAAATCGTGGGTCACATATTTTGAGGAGATACCAATTTTATTACAATAGATTGATAATGTAATTGTAATGGTTTGATGTATTATTTGAAATGTAGTTTTTAATTGTACATTGTTATATTGCTGGAAAATATCAAATACAAATTCATATAGGTAATTAGGTAAATTTTTAATGAATAGCTTCAACAACTTTACAATAGATTTTTAGAACCATCATGTTTTAATAGTAGAAAGCATTCCCAACAATAAAAGCTTTGTGTTTTAGAAAGACTTTGATTGATGAAAAATGTTCTCAAATTATCATCCCTTATTAACTGCAGTTTCAAAAAAAACATGATTAATATTTTTTCTGTTTTAAATTTGTTTAATATTTCTTTCAAAATACAGTTTCGATGAAACGTGAAATTCCAAAGTTTTCTTTGGGATGATTCGCTAAAAAGACTATTCATTTTGTTTTTTTTTATGATAAACATGTTTGTTTTTGTGCAAAATATAATTTCACTCTCTACAGATTTCTAGATTTGTAGAATTTTAGATTTTGCAGTGTCAAAGGTTCAAAGCACTAAATCAAATTTTGTTAAAACAATTAAATAGTATTTTTACGGTTTCAATTTTATAAACTAAACCCTATAAAATTGGAGACATGAAAATCTAAAGTGTAATGAAACTGTAAGCTGAAATATTTATTCCTATGATCTTGTACAACTAATTATGATTCTAAAGACAACGAGGATAAACATCTAGATCTAGGTATTTAACTTTGGGTCAGGTTTGGTTTAATCTTATCAACCCAGGTCTTTTACATCTTAGATATTTGGAATCAATGAGGTTATTAGAATATATATTGGTTTGAGTTCGGTTTTAATTATTTTGGATAGTGATTGGTTTGGATCTAGTTGGTAGGAATTGTTAATACCTATTATCTTATATTTTTAATGGTTTTGGAATGGTTTGAATATTTTAAGACTCAAATACCAAAAATTACCTAAAACATAAAAATACGAAAAATCTAAAAAAGTAACCCAACTATTAAATTTTTCCAAATTTATCCAAATCTGATTCGAAAACACCTTAAATTTTATCCAGTTACCTTAATTACATTTTGAAATTATAATTTTATTCAAAGCCCGAAACTATACTCACCAAAAACTTAAAAAAAATATATAATACCAACAATATACTAAAATGTCCATATATACTTAATATATATTAGAAATTTTGGATATTTCGGGTATTCCTTTGCGTCTGGGATTTGGTCGGGTTGGATCCAAAACTTGTAAGTTCTCCACAACAAGAACTAATGAGGTAAAACGGTATTACATGTATCCGACCTAAAGTCGTTTTTTCGAGTTGATTTGGTCGGGTTGGATTTTTGTATCCAAGTAAAATGCCATGCCTAGAAACAGCTAACCAAATGGAAAAACCCACGTGTGTAAATGGGAAGTCAACTTAAATGTTGCTTTAAATTTTATTGGACCACATTATTTGGTGGTCTATCGTTCTTCTTCAAGCATTGTTTTTTTTTTTTTTTTAAAGAAAGTTCAATCATTGTTTTCTTGGCTACTCTTTTCGTTTTTTTTTCTTTACAAACGAAAACCAACTTAAAGGTTTTATTTTTAAAAAAAAAACATAAAAGGCACTCGTTCATAAATTGTTCTCAACATCAAGGCAACTACATTCACCCACCAAAACTTATGATCAATATATCGAAGTACTATATGTAAGTTCTGATAATTAGGCTTTAGGCACATGCAAGAATGACCCATTTGTATTAAAAAGAAAAGGACAACGATAATTAGGCAGATGAAAGAAGGGCCCATTTGCATTAAAAAGAAAAGGAGAACAGTATGGAATCAACTAATAAGAAGAGTTATGTGGTTAATGTTCTCTGGAGTAGTAGGTAGTGGAGGAGATAGAAAATATTATTGTTGAGGCATCATTATTAAACTCAAATATTTAGAGTGGGGATATATAGATTTTTTTTTTTTTTTGTCAAATTGGAGATATATAGATTGACTTTAATAATTTACACTAAATTTTTAAATCTTGTTGGGTTCAATGTCCCCATGTTGCTCTATGTGGCTCCGTCACTGGTAGTAGGAGGTCATTAACCTACAAGTGGAGCTGGATTCTCTAAAATTTTACCTCTTGTGCGTATACGGTGACTCGGTTAGAGAAAGACACAAAGAAATATGGAATCAACTAATAAATATTGGCATCAATCATGATGAGCTATGGCTTTTATTGAGAGATTTCAATGAACTAATGAACAATGAAAAATAAGAAAGTCGGAACATTTAGGAATGAATCTAGGTTTTGGGATTTTAAAATATGGCTTCCACTTGTAAATTGAAGAAGTTAGACTCTCTGGTAATCCTCTCTCATGGGCTCGTCAAAGAGATAGTGTTTGGATACAATGTCGACTTGAGCAGAGTTTTGGAAATGATGAATGAGCAAAAATGAAGTATTCCAACATGTATGGCTCAGATCACAGACCTATTCGAGTTTGCTTTGCATTGGAAATAGAAGAGCCAAAGAGAGGTAGAATTTATTTTGACAAAAGGATGGTTGGTGAAGATGGATTGACATGATCCAGTGCTCCTACTGAAGATGGATTAATAGGTTTTTTCTACAAGAAATACTGGCACATTGTTGGTCCAAAGATCATCGACGAGGGGAAGAAATTCTTTAGAATCTCACGGATAGCTGAAGGATGGAATCACACCCAACTGAATTTATTACCCAAAGTATTGAACTCAATGGTTATGAAAGAAATGAAACCGTTAGCTTATGCTCAGTCCAATACAAAATCATCTCTAAAATCATATGCTAGTGGTTTAAACGTATTCTCCCATTCATCATATCAGAGACTCAGGGAGCTTTTGTCACATGATAGATTGATCTCAGACAACATAATCATAGCCCATGAGATGATACATGGATTACGCATTATTGAGTCTATGGGAAAGAACTATATGGCTATCAAAAGCGTACGATAGAGTTGAATGGTGTTTCTTAGAGGTTTTGATGGAGAGGCTGGGTTTTGACAGAGAATGGACTTGCTGGGTAATGTATTGTGTTACCACGGTGTCATACACAGTGCTACTCAATGGTCAAACGCATGGATTCATCAAACAAGAAAAATAATTGTGACAAAGAGATCCTTTATCTCTTTTTCTCTTTATACTTTGCGCCGAGGCCCTGGTTAATGTGCTTAACAAATCTGGAGCAGAGGGGAGATTAAATGGCATAAAACTCTCTTCTATTGGCCCTGCAATTCACCATTTATTCTTTGCCGACAATAGTCTTTAATGTGCAGAGCAAACGTTGAAGAAAGCTCAGAGATCATGTGGTGTTTACAGTTGTATGGAGCAGCTTCTGGTCAAGAGATTAAAGGAAAAATCCTCAGTTATTTTTGGTGCAAAAAATATTGATCATCTGAAAAATGAGATCAAAATGGTGCTCAAAATAAATAAAAAAGGAGGTGATGACCTATCTTGGCCTACCGGAATGTTTCCAAGGATCAAAGAAAGATCTCTTGAATTTCATAAGAGAGACTTCAAGGAAGATTGCAAGGGTGGTTCTAAAAGGCTTTATCTCAAGGAGGTAAGGAGATTTTGCTTAAGTCAATCGCTTTATCACTACCAGTGTATGCTATGTCCGTCTTTAAATGGTCTAAGATCTCTGTGACAAGCTTACAAGTGCAATGGTTGAATTCTGGTGGAGTAGTGTGGAGAATTACAAGAAGATCTCTTGGGTCTCTTTGGCAAAATTTATGTAAAAGAAAGGAGGATGAAGGCTTAGGTTTCCATGATATCAGTCGGTTTAATTAGTATCCTAGCAAAACAAGCATGGCGAATTTTTGAGAATCCCAATTCTCAAATTGCCAAGGTTTTAGGAAGCAAATACTTTAGAAATTTCTCTTTCATGGACTGTGGTCTGGACACAAGGCCGTCGTACGTATGGATAAGTATTCTATATGGTAGAGATCTTCTAAAGAAAGGTATGCTCAGGTCGGTGAGCAATGTTACCTTTTCCAGTGTATGGAACGAAAATTGGATTATGAGTCTCATTCCTTTGCTTCCAATGTACCTACAATATAGTGTAGTAAACCTTACACTCAAGATATTAGATCTGTTAATCCCTAACACAAAGATATGGGATGCTGGTCTTGTGAGAAGGACGTTTACATAGGAGGATGTTGTTCATGTACTGAAAATCCGACCTAACTTACACCAAGAAGACTCTTTTAAATGAGATTTCACTAAAAATGGTGTATATTCATCTCAAAGTGGGTCTCACGGAGCTCATGCAACAGCAAAAATCACCTGTTAATGGTGCTCTGCCTCCGATTGAGAATAAACTCTAGAGTGATGTTTGGAAGTGGAAAACATCACCAAAAATCTGGTACTTCATATGGTGTGCTATGTCCGGTGTCTTGGCAGTGAAAATCAGCTACGTACCCGTGGAATTCAACTGAACACCACATGCTTAGCCTGTAACAACGCACCGGAAATGGTTGTCACTTACTTTTTACTTGCCCAGTTGCAAAAGAAACTTAGACTCAAGTGAATTTACCTCTACCTCAAAATGGTTTCTCTGCATCATCCACTTTTGTGAATATGCATTACCTGATGAAATACTGCAAGAGTAAAGTTATGGATGTCAAACGACAACGGAGTATCCCCTGGATCCTATGACATTTGTGGAAAGCTAAGAATCTCTTGTCCTTTGAACGCACACGCTTGGAGCCAGCAACTATACTTAACAGATTAGTAGAGGAAGCTGATGTATGGTTTGAACTCTGTATCTAGTCCATGCGGAAGATCAAGGAACAAACCATGATTAGGATCATTCTATTCATCTACAATGACAAAAACCACTGGTAGGCAGTTTGAAATGCAATGTGGGAGTGTCCTGAAAGAACTCTTCAATGAATTGTGGTGTGTCTTGGATATTACGTGACAGTTAAGGTAAAGTAAGGCCTCATAGCCGCCAGTCCTATTCAAATATCAGATCTTACCAGGAAGCGTCATTATGGGCTATGATATGGGCAGTGGAATGCCTTAAACATGCGAATGAATAACGTCATATTTGAATCATTATGAATGATTGTGCCTGCGGTCATCCTCACCCAGCATTTTGATCGCTCTTTCCAGAACCTAGCTCAAACAATCCAAGTTCTTCTGCAAAATTTTCAGTGGTGGAGATTTGAGTTTGTCTTTCCAGATAAGAACCAAGTGACTACTGCAATAGCTGGAAAGGTGACTCGTGACCAGAGATACCAATCCTATATTGCATGTAATGGTCCTCGTTGGATGGATCACACTATCCTCCTGGAAGCCTCTAATATGCGAGTTTGAATTCACACATGCGGTTCTTTAAACTCTCTTTTCGGTTTTCATACATTTTATTTTCTTTTTATTATGGTTTAGTTTTTACCAGCTGGTAATTTGCTACTTGTTGAACAACATTTGCTCATTTGCCTGAATGGCTTATATGAATTCAGTATTAAAAAAAACATTCCAATGAGAAATTTTTCCTTTGGAGTTCTAATATATATAATTTGAATTGAAAATTTAATCCAAAAATTGTATTTACAAAAAGTTAAAAACTTCATATTAAATATTAATATATACACATATAGTATTTTGAGAATTTAGCTTCCCATTAGAGATGTTTAAAGTTCCTTATAAAATGATATTTCAGTTGCTTTGTATGGTTCTGTTGGTTTGCATGTTGAAACGATCCGCAATTGAATATTGTTCATTTCATGATCGTAAGTTTTGCGATCATGATTATGATATGCGGTCTAGAGTTAAAAGTTGTTTGTTTCGTTGTCGTAACTTTTAAAAAAAAATTAATCGCTATTTTTTCAATGATTTGAAAGTGTGACATTAATCATAATACTAGTTTTTTATACTATTTTGTTGTTTTATCTACAAAGTTTTTTGATTTGATGATATAAAATATCACTATCTAATATAACTTTAAAACTAATATGCAGATTTTAATTTATTGTTATCATTAATATCTATGTAAATATATTGTATGTAATTATGTAGTTTTATTTTGTAAAAATAATATCAATTAACTATGCTTGGTGCTGGGAATCGGGTCAAACTCGTCCCGTCTGACCCGCGCAAAAGTATATTTTATCTGCATCCGTCCCATTTAATTTTTCGGGTAATCTGCGAGACCCGCGGATAATTTTTATATAATAAAATAATTAGTTTTTAATTTTTCTAAAAATAACATTAAACAGTATATTTTAGTTAAATTTTTAATATTTTTAAAAATAGAATTATTTTAACGAAATTTAATATATTTTTGAAAAATAAACTTAGAAAACAAATTATCTTTTTCGGATTATTGGGTACCCGCAATTAAAATTAGAAAAACCGTTATCCTTTCCGCATAAGATACACTTGACCCGTACCCGCAATTTTGATTTTTTTTCAAATCGATCGACTTACTCTGTAGCGGGTCAGTCCGCGCGCTAATATCAAAATTCTTTCTCTAACTATGTCAATTAAGACTGATGTGTTTATTTTTGGAAAAAAACTTCATAGATAATTTGAAAGTAAATTAAGTATAATAATAAAATTCATTATTATATTATTTTTAGGTCCAAAAACTAAAAGATCATATTGTTATTAATCAAAATAAAAATTGGCTTATATCAACAGAGTTCATTCAACAGAATATTTCTATTTTAATGGTATTGATGATGCGACTAGCCGTTTGATAATAAAACAAACAAAAATTTGTGACCTAATATCAAATCGCATGTTGTACCACATGTAAACAAACATAATGCATGTAAGGGTCTGACTGGTTGAAACGCGGCGGTTGCGATTGCGGTTGCGGGAGTTTACGGATGTGGGTGGTTGCGGTTTCTAGCGTTATTAGGCGATTTGTACGACTGGTATAGCGATTAAAAACTGGAGCGTTTGCGGGACATTTATGACTGGTTGATTATGAGATACTACAGCGGTTCAATAATAAATTTCCAATATTAACATATTATAACATTATAAAAATATCAAAACATACTGTTATGATAAAAAATAATAACTATTAATATATTATAAGTAATAACAATATTATTTTATTATTTTTATTTAGATGAAAATATAATTTCTATAATTAATAAAATATTCTAATATAATTAATTATATATTTATGTATTTATATATTTATCTATTTATTTATTTATATTTATATATTTATATATTTATATATTTATATATTTATATATTTATATATTTATATATTTATATATTTATATATTTATATATT
>CAKOAT010048488.1:118448-167982 GCA_932364175.1 Eruca vesicaria subsp. sativa | reverse complement strand
TTATATATTTATATATTTATATATTTATATATTTATATATTTATATATTTATATATTTATATATTTATATATTTATATATTTATATATTTATATATTTATATATTTATATATTTATATATTTATATATTTATATATTTATATATTTATATATTTATATATTTATATATTTATATATTTATATATTTATATACTTATATACTTATATACTTATATATTTATATATTTATATATTTATATATTTATATACTTATATATTTATATATTTATATATTTATATATTTATATATTTATATGTTTATATATTGATATATTTATATATTTATATATTTATATATTTATATATTTATATATTTATATATCTATTTATATAATTATATATTTATATATTTAATATTGAAAAATATAGTGAAAATTCTTGATTTAAAGTTTTTATAATAGATTATGATATTTTTAGTGAATTTAAATTAAAAAATAAAAGGTAGATATAGTTTTAGTTATATTATTTTCATTTTTATATTTTAATTTAAATTTAAATTTAAAAGAAAAATAGTTTTTTTACCCATCCGCAATCGCCCGCAAACGCAAACGCTAGCTGAAACCAGCTTTTGATTTTAAGAGGTTGGGAGCGGTTTGAAACGATTTGTAGCGGTTTTTGTGATTGTTGCAAAACGCTAGCAACCGCCATCAACCGCAAAAGCTGCGTTTGCGGGTGGTAGTGGGGAAACCAGTCGGACCCTAACTCGAACCATTTTTAATCAAAACCCGCAATTTTGCCGCACCATTTAATTACTTAGAGCATATTAATATATATCTACCCAATTTTCTATAATTTCCAAATAAATAAATTAATAATTTAATATAAATTAATATATAGTTAAACTTTAGTTTTGCCATAATAATCTATTTGAAGATCCTTTAAAGTTTTTACAGTTTATAAAAACATTATTATTTATTAATATATGTTTATAGTTTAATCGATTAATTGAAAACAGAATTTAACAAGAGTTTAAAAGAAACAAAATTTATAAGTAATCAAACTAACAGACCAAAATATATTAATAATATAAACCATTGTAAAAAAGATTGAATTTATTAATTTTTTAAAAAAATGAAAAATTAGTATAAAAATTTATAAAACGACGGAGATGATAATTTTTGAATAAAATGTTATTAATATGCTAACTTTTTGTTTTAAATATTAATGAGCTAGAGCTAGTAAAATTTCAATAACCACACGCACATGTATATAAATATCTTAACAAGAAGAAATTAAGAACCATATGCTATATTGACCTAAAATTCAACAGAAAATTTACACACACACACAAATAATATAAAATACTCCTATCACATTATCCGGGACCTAAATTGTTAAGGAACATGGTTGAATGTTCATTTACACTTGGACAAACCATCGAAGTTATAAAAAAATTGACCCAATGTGTTAGTATTATTTTATTTTGGTCAGCTGGCTCATGTTTTATTAGTAGTATTTTTTAGAACTTGTGTTTGGGATTAAAAAAAAGAGTAGTTTAACCACCTGTACTATCATCTCCAATAATCACTCATTTTAGGGGACAGTATCAAAAGATAAAAGAAAGTTTTATTTAATAATGCATCATTTGAGAAAATAGATGAGTTTATTAATAATATTTTAAAAAATTGAGGGAATATTATTCACAGTCTCATTTTAGTTTGATTTTTTTGTTTAAAACTGATCTTTAAACTCTTATATAATTTTATTTTATATTTACAAGATTTAATATTTGTATTTTATACTTTAACGACATTATTCATATTTTTAATAATAAATTATTAGTCTATATAAATTATTTTATTTTATTTTAGAAACAAATTTTATGTTTATAATATTTATTTAATTAAAATAAAATTTTATTTTGGTAAAAATTGCAAGTTTTGTACAATTAACAAACATTATTTGAATTAGTAATAATAATAAAATATATTTAAAATATTATTTTGTGAAAAAATAAGAGAAACTACTAGAGTAAACACAAATTTATTTACTTTATTTTCAAAGAAAAAAATGAGTATGACCATAGGAAATACTTGTGTGTTAAAAATCAGATTTAAAACTCTTATATTTTCATAATAAAAATAAATTGGAGTGCAATGGGCAACATTTTCTCCTCGCCAAGTCCCGTCCCGTATGATATCAATCTGGTTACTCAGTCAAGACAGACACATTCAGCTTTAGATCCAAGAAACTCACATATTTTTAGTCTTGTTCACTCCGATTTTCCAACTTGAGTCTGGTCCTGACAGGACTACAAGGTCAGGTAGATTTCTTTTCCTGGACTTCTATTAAATAGTATCTTATGAAGATTCATCGATTAATATATATGTTTAATTGTTGTACAAATCTACGTTTTCAAATCCAAAAGTTAAGTTTTTTCAAAGTGAACAAACAAACTAATTCGAAGAGTTTTATTGAGAGTCTTACATATGATCTAAGAAATTAAAAAAAATATATGTATATATACATATATACGTAGGCTCCCTTGACTCGAGTGTCGAGAGTATATGTACTTACGAGAGATCTCAAGAGTTTTAAGTCCTCTATCAGATCAGTCCATCTATGACAACTTCAACTACATCAAGAATAGAGTTTTCCAAACCGAGACTTATGGTAACCGTAAGTCCTTTTGAATTTTGATCAACCATTAAGATAATGTTTTATATTTCAACATAGGCGTTGGCATGGAGCGAATAATACTAGAATGTTATATGTGATTTGCTGTGTATTTTACGGATATGTAATTTTCAGTTTATTTTATTTCAAAAAATATGAATATTTACTGGATATCTGAAACAAATCTAGATATTTGTGAAAATTTATGGATATTTCATCCATTTTATTTAATATAAGTAAATTTATAAAAAATAAATAAAAATTAAGGATATCTATTTTTTTTATCAAATCGAAATAAATATAAAACAAATTAAATCAAATTTAGTGGATAAAACAATCATGCCTCAGATATGAGCTACTTCGGTGGAATTACATATACTAACAAGATTAGTTGTGCCCACCGGACTTTGTAGGCTAGTGTTTAAATGCATGTGTTGATGTTGTTGTATTTACGCCTACCAGTGTTATTGATATTAGTAAATGCTAGTTCTAGATCTAAGTTGAGAGGGCTCAAAGTCCAACTCCTCCCCTTAGTTTTTTTTTTTAAAACTGCTTGTGCATGCAGCTAACCACGTATGTGCCACCCGGGGATAGTAATGATACGTACGTACGTCATCGACGGTAATCATTTTGACACAAGAATCGAACTTGCAGGCTAGTAGGTTTCAAATTTGACGTAAAATGCAGACTCTCGAGTCAATGAAACAAACAATTTACGTTAGCTTCTTGCCTTCTCCTACTTACTCTCAACATAGCTGCCACTGGAATTGGATCACTGTTGGTGCATTGTTGTTACAAAACAAGAAAATTGCACACGACCTTAGGAAAATTTATGGGTGCACACCACAAAATGTATACCATCACATCCAATAAAATCTTATGGTTCTATTCACAAAAGTTTACATATTTTAATATTTATAAAACTATTGGTGCACATTTTTTGTGAACCCATTCCCGCTAAGCTAGTTACCACATCAAAACTATAAAATATATTTTTATAAATCCTCTTTGTAGATTTACACACTGGTTGGTTTGAAGTTGAACTCCAAAAAAAAAATAAACACAAGAGACGTTACAATAGAATGGGCCTTCTTAACTGGGCCGGCAAGCCTGCATAGTATGAATATACTTCTTTTTTCCTGTGACTAGTATTTTAGTTTTTTCATAATTCGTGAACTGATAGCACGTTATCACGTGTTTGTAGTATCATCCCTATTTTTTAGTAGATTTGATGTTGGATAGAAACTGAAGCTCTTCTCAAGGGATGAAAACGAACGCAAAACAATTTAGAAAAAATAAATAATGTTTCTGTTGAAAGTAAACCGCATTATCACATCTAAATTACTTTATGTAGTTTTGACTTTTCTTCAAGTATTTTACCATTCTATAAAATCAGTGTCAAACATTTCAAAACAAGGCCATTCTCATTGCAGTTGTACTAAGTCAATGATTGCAGTTGTACTAAGTCAATGTTCTATTTACTTATGTGTTGGTAAAAATGATCTATTTACTAATATGTTACTTTTTGGTATTATGCTAACAAATCTACATTTATATTTTTTACCCGGGACAAGTTGGATAAGTTAAAGACATGCCATTAAGATTCTAAAATCGCATTGTTTAGGTATTTGAAACTTAGGTCATTAGTTGGTTAAAATCAAGCAATTAATCCAGAACAAGAAAAGACTGAGTTTTTACCAAAAGAAAAGAAAAGACTGAGTTGGTTATAAAAAGGGACGCATGTTTTTTTAATCTAATTTATAATATTTCATTAATCAACTTTTAATCTAATTTTATTGTACTTTTTAAAAAGAATTTTTTTTTGTTAATCCGTAACTTTTGTTTTCTACCAATTTTTTTCGAAAAACTTAATTCTCGAAATGTTTAAATGCAAGAATCACAATTAAGCATACAAAATAATCTTCTTTTTTTTTAACTGATGAAAATAATCTTATGTTGATATCAGATTTAGCATTTTGTTATTATGGAAAAGATTATGTAACACCCAACAGACGGGTGATAATGTTTAGGACGAAACCTTTTCAGCGATGGCAAATTGATTGTTTAAGGTTGTCATGCGGATCTATTATATATAACCAATAATTGCTTCAAAAGTCTCCACGTCACGTAGCATTAGAGTGAGTTGCAATTTATTTAAATAATAATAGTATTGGCGAATAATAATAATTACGTAGAAAAATGGCCGCCACGGTGGTCCAGACACAATCCACGTGATGCTCGTTGTCATATGACGAAAGGCCCACGCTGTTCCACATCATAACGCCAGCTGTCTCCAGTTCCCCTAAAACGCCGTCGTTTGTGTAGCCGTCGGATATAACAAATCCAACGGTTCGGGGCTTCTCATTAACGTTATTTTATTTGTTTCGGTAAGTATGTATGTAAAAATCATTTTCTTCTTTTTTTTTTTACTCCCTTAGAATCAAATTGTAAATAATTCTAGTTAAAGCACTGATATTAAAAAAATATAAAGAGAGTATTTGTTAAAAAATAAGTTATTTTTGGGTTCATCCCCTAGGGTGAACCTATAGGTTCACCATCCAATAGGATTTAACTATTTCATATTTGATATCTTTCAAAAAAAGAAACAAAATCTTATTAAGTTATATTATGTTTTCAAAAATAAAAATATAAAAATAAATTAAAAAAATAATAATTAATAAAAACGAAAATGATATTTTTTTAAAGAAAATATTTTAACACTAAACCCTAAACTCTAATCTTAAAACCTAAACCCCTGGGTAAATCATAAACCTTTGGATAACTTTTATAAAAAAAAAAAGTTCTTTAAGAAAATATTTTAACACTAAACCTAAAATCTAATTCTAAACCCTAAATCCTTGGATAAATCATAAACACTAAACCCTAAACTCTAATCCTAAACCCTAAACTCTTGGGTAAATCATAAACACTAAACCCTAAACTCTAATCCTAAAGCCTAAACCCTTGGGTAAATCATAAATATTAAATTTTTAAAACACTATAAAATTTATCTAAAAGTTTATGATTTAACCATGGATTTAGGGTTTGTGATTATAGTTTAGGGTTTAATGTTAAAATATTTTCTTTAGAAAGAATTATTTTCGTTTTTATTTATTTTTTATTTATTTATTTATTTTTCTATTTTTATTTTAAAAAACATAATATAACTTAATAAGATTTTCTTTCTTTTTTAAAAAGATATCAAATATAAAATAATGCAATCATATTGGATGGTGAACCTAGAGATTCACCCTAGGGAGTGAACCCAAGAATAAGTCTTAAAAAATATCATTTAATGAATAAGTTTTATCATTTATTAACAACTTTAAATAATGTAATTGGTCATATACTATTTATTAAATACAAAATACATAGAAATGTTAAAAATTATTATACTTTCTAACAATTTTTTTTGTTAAAACTATTTATATTATGAAACAGAAAGAGTACAAATTATCCTTTGATGCAAACCTCTTCTCAATTAGATAATTTTGACTATTTAGAATAATTTCCCATGTATAATTTCGTAAACTGAAACGTGTATCATTTGCAAACCCTTTGATTAATATATCGAAAATTTTGGTACAAAGGAATAAAACTATGATCAAATCAAATATCAAGTTGACGAGAGCATATAAGCATATTATATACTTTCTTTTGTTTAACATATATTCTATTCGCTAATTACTTTCTAATGATTCTATTCTACACCTTTTAGAGAGGCCAATGGTCCGAGGGCATGTCGAAATTCGAATCCAACTTACTAATGATACTCCTGAGTTATTATGTTCATTTCGCCTACCTCTATATCTGTAGAATTTAGTTATCATTTACAGAATACAGTATACAGTATATTTTTTTATCTACTCATTCATTATTAACACCTTCATTGTACTATTACTATTATATGCTCGTAAACTTTGTGTTTGAACTTTCTACAAACACACTTAATTAAGTCTTTGAATTTGTCTTTATATACACCGACACCTTACTGACCTTACATCATACAGAAAAATCAAATCATTTTGTATATAATAATATAATACACATAAATTGATTTACTAGACTAATAGAATTGACTAATTTGATAATACCGCGAAATATCGTTAAATATATAGAAGTCCATCAGAAATCAAGGGCAAGGGCTAAGGGGAGTTGTAAACCCGTACACGTTTGATTAATCTTCACACCGTAATGGAAGGTGAAAACGAGTTTGACATGATTTTGTAAACTATAAAACTGACATTCACGAAATGCTAATCACGTTTGTCATTGACATCATGATGTTAGATTGTTAATTGTTAGCACGATGTAGAAGCAAATATCAAACGCAAAGTAAAACTATAACAGTAAAATATAGTCTAAAATGATTATGGTTGTGGGTTAATTTGAAAAACATGCACTAAATGCAAACAAATAAATTATCATATAAATCATCATCTGCTCTAATCATTGAAAATGCTAAGAAAAAATAATTTATATATTTCAACTTTTTTTTGTTGAGAAATTTTTTTTATTTGTTAGTATATGTTTTCCTTTTTAAATGATTTATAAATTTATCTTCTGGCTATTTTTTTCTATTTATATTTATAATATGTTAATTGGATATACAGATGCATGCTGTCTTTTTAAAAAAAAAATTATTTAGGAATGATCTAAAATTTTTGTGATGTTTTTTTTTCTTTCAAAAAAAAAGATTTTTTGTTATGTTTTTTTTTTGCTAAATTCTTTTGTGATGTTCTTACATCATTTGTCATATACTCCATCCGTTTCATTTTAATTGTCATTCTACGTTTTTGCACACAGATTAAAGTAACATTTAATTTTACATATTTTAAGAAAAAAATACAATTACCTATACACCTAACCATTTTTCAACCAATAGAAAAATAGAATATTATATAAAACTAATAAATTTTGTCTCGAAAATCTAAAATAACACTTATTTTAAAACAAAATTTTTCCCCTAGAATGACAATTAATTTGAAACGGAGGGAGTAAGAGTTATTTATATATTACATTGCTTTCTCCTTCTGATTTCCACATGTCACATTATTAATCGTTCTACAACAATACTAATCTAGATTTGAATTGTTTTATATTTGTAGAAAATTAGTTTAAGTTTATCTGTGTAATTAAATGATTTAAGCTCATATGGAGAAAATTTCGTCGGCCAGCTCATATGTAGTCAACATTTTCACAAAAAAATAATTATAAATAATTAATATACGCAAGTACTATTAGACATTTTTATTAAATTGAAAACATAAGAGGAACAAATTACAAGTCACCATTTAGTTTTAACAAGTCAAACTTACCTTTTCAAAACCAAATATTCTTGAGAAAACTAAAAATTACAGATTTTAGGAGAGACTCATATATAAACGACCGCCTAAAGTTAAAAACTTTTAAAAAATTTAATAAAAATTTCTGTGGTTCCGGTCACCGCAACTCTGTCATCATCTTCTTCCTCCTCATCATCTACCCATCTGAAAATCTGCTCCTCTCCGCAAAATCTCGATCTGTAGACCAAAAGGGTGATTCTTGTTTATGTTTGTAAATTGCAAAGATTCGATCTTTTTGTGTGTAGATTTGTGTATGTGAAGTCAGATTCAGTTTTTGTCTTTCTGTGATCTATTTTGGGAGGAGGGTTTTGTCCCCTCGTCTTTGTTTTGTTAAATTTATATCGAAAGGACCCGACTTTATCGAGCTTCCTTGTCTCCCAAAATGGCTGCGTCAGAGAGATCGATAAACCCACCAGTCGACATGTCTTCTTCCTTCCTTCAAAAGTTCAGGCTCTACGAGACTCGCTCGGTAATGATTGGTTTCTCTTTTGGTTTTCTTACGAATTCATATGATTTTGCTAAATTCTGAACCTTTTGTGTGTAAATTACAGAACTTTTATATGATTGGGAGAGATAAAAACCGAACCTGTTGGAGGGTTTTAAAGTTAGATAGGACAGATCCGACAGAACTCAACTTCTACGAAGATTCAACGGCTTACACAGAAGCTGAATGTTTCGAGACTTTGAGAAGGATACACGAAGGAAACAGATCTTCTGGTGGTTTGAAATTTGTCACCACTTGCTATGGGATCATTGGTAAATAATGTCTTTATTAGCTAAGTTGTTTCTTCTTTGTGTTCTTTTGTAAGCTTAACGTTTCTTGTTTTTTTTTTTTTTAGGATTCGTAAGGTTCTTGGGGCCTTATTACATGCTGATAATCACTAAAAGAAGGAAGCTTGGTGAGATCTGTGGGCACACAGTTTATGGTGTAGCGAAGAGCAAGATTATTACGATCCCACATGCTTCTGTGCTATCCAATGTGGCTTATTCTAAGAACGAGAAAAGGTTTTCTTATGTCACTTCTGCTTGTAAAATGATAAAAAAGACCTGTACATTGGTACCTTCATTACATTACATTTCGAAATTATACAATTTTACTCTTGTATTTTAGATTCCACTGTCTCTCTGATCTTGCTCAATAAGAGTGTCACAGGTTGTTGAGGTAACTGTGTCCTTTGCCAATTGGAGATTAATCCAGCAGCTTAGAGTTTCATTAATTTTCTGTTCCATTTTTGTTATATCTTTAGCCCAGACCATCTTTGTTGCACTTTTCTTCTTATTTTTACTACTTCTAGGTATGTACAGTGGGCACACTTCTGTTTTGTTGTATGTACTTTGATTTGTTATATGACAGAGGTATTAATCAAGAAACGGAGAGCTTATTTTTAACTTTCTTCTAGTTTTGTTTATTCTCTTATATATTTTGATCTTTGATTTATCCTGTACCTTCCTTTCTTTTTTCAAATTATTTACTGATCCAGGTTCTGTTCTGAATCTTGTTTCGTTTTCTGACTTCTTTTATCTTTTTTTGGGAATGTTATTAGGTACAAGAGGCTTCTCTGCACTGTTGATCTCACAAAGGACTTCTTCTTTAGCTATTCCTACCACATCATGCATTCACTTCAGAGCAATCTGTCAAACAATGTGGAAGGACACACTTACTATGAATCAATGTTCGTCTGGAATGATTACTTAACTAGACGGATTCGGAATAACGCTAAGGACTGTATGTGGACAGTTGCCCTTGTATATGGTTTCTTCAAACAGGTACTTGTACTTATTGGTTTTAAGGTTTCTTTGTGGATGCCTTCTCAGATCTTTTGTCTTCTAATGCAAATTAAAAGCTGTTTACCCTTTGGGATGTTTTGTTTCTTTCTCTACTATTTAGGTTAAACTATCAGTTTCTGAGAAGAACTTTAGATTGACTCTAATATCGCGACGATCTAGGCATTATGCTGGCACAAGGTACAGCCACTACACCTGATATTATTCCATCTCTGTTGTTCATTTGGTTAAGCTGTAATGGGATCTAATCTTTCTATCTTGTTCTCCAGATATCTGAAACGTGGTGTGAACGAGAAAGGCAGGGTAGCTAATGATGTTGAGACAGAACAGATTGTTTTCGAGGAAGCTCAAGATGGTAACCCTGTCCGATTAAGTTCTGTAGTTCAGAACCGTGGTTCGATTCCTTTGTTCTGGTCTCAGGAGACCTCACGCTTGAACATCAGACCTGATATTATATGTATGATCTCTCTTCTCCAACATAATAATTTCTTATCAGTTTCTTTTCCTGCTTTGACATTTGTGCTGATTTATTCTTGATGTGTAAAGTGTCAGCGAAAGACCCTAGCTACGAGGCAACGAGGCTGCATTTTGAAAATCTTGCAAAGAGATATGGGAATCCAATCATCATACTGAACTTGATAAAGGTTGGTACTCTTACTTGTCAATGAAGTTACAGATTCTGATACATTCGTCCTGACCATTCCTAACTCACTTGATTGATAAAAACAGACACGTGAAAAGAGGCCTAGAGAGACTATTCTGCGTGCAGAGTTTGCAAATGCTATTAAAGTTATAAATAAAGGATTAAGCAAGGAGGAGCGTCTAAGGCCTCTTCACTGGGATCTGAATAAACACTCCAGAAAGTATGTGAATGGACGCAACCTCATATGATTATTTGTTTCCTTCATTTCATTGCATCTTCGAGTGACACAATATGCGTTTGTACTTACTGAATACGTTTTTTTTTCTGTTCCAGAAAGGGCACAAACGTGTTGGCGATTCTCGACAGGTTGGCTACTTACGCACTGAACTTGACTGGTATCTTCTACTGTCAGCTAACTTCAGATGGGTTTCAGAACCAGAATCAATCCACCATGGAGTGAGTCTCCAAATTTATCAACAGTTTTGTAGCACTGCCATTAACTAGACTTCGATTGATTTATATCCTTTTTGTTTTTTATTGCAGGAACAACATTGGTGAATGTTCTACTAATAATCTTCCTAGTAAAGATGCAACTGCATCAGATTCAGCAGTGGAGAATGGTAATGATAGTAAAGATGCAAAGGAGGATCAACTCAAGGAAGCAACCACCATGCTTCAGAAAGGAATCCTGAGGACCAACTGCATAGACTGTTTAGATCGCACCAACGTTGCTCAGTATGCATATGGTTTGGTAGCATTTGGGCGTCAACTCCATGCTTTAGGAATGACAGAGTCTACTACTATTGATTTAGATAATCCCCTCGCTGAAGATTTGATGGGGATATATGAGACAATGGGAGATACGCTTGCGCTTCAGTATGGAGGATCTGCAGCACACAACAAGGTCTCCTTGTTAGCTTCTCTGTCTTTAAGTTGTTGCCTTGGCTAAAAATACTAACCGAGGATGATCTTATTACCGTGGACAGATATTTTGTGAAAGGCGTGGTCAATGGAAAGCAGCCACTCAGTCACAGGAGTTATTCAGAACTTTACAGCGTTACTACAGTAACGCTTACATGGATGCTGAAAAGCAAGACGCCATTAACTTGTAGGCTGGCTTAAACTTTCTCTTTCTGCGCCACTCTGCCCTCTTGGTATGACAAAACTATTTGACTTTTTCACCTGTATTATTCTGCAGGTTCTTGGGATACTTTCAGCCACAGCAAGATAAGCCAGCGCTGTGGGAATTGGGTTCTGATCAGCATTACAATGCAGCAAGGTTTCTTGCTAGTTCTGTACCGGAAAACTCAAGGTATGGTTCCTAGTTGGATGAGACACATTTGTAGAGTAGTTAAAGATTACTTACACTTTTCATTTTACTGCCTTTAGGGCTACGATGAAACGATCTCTATCAGAAAGTAGCATACTTAGCGAGGGAAGTACAGCTGCTAGACATGGTTTAGCTGAAAATGATGAAGAAGGTAAAGGTCTTTCAGATTCAGCACCAGAGATCTCAACGTCTGAAACTGCCATGATTGCTGCTAGTTTGAGGTAAAAAAGAAGCTTATAATCTCTGTCAAATAAATCATGTAAATTGGGTTGTGTTGTCAGCTAAGTATTGGGAATGACTTTGCAGTGCTCCACCACCGACGTTGGAGGAAATAGGTTTAGATGAGATACTTGAAAACGATTGCTTGTGCAATGATGACCATGGTGACCAATGTACATGTTCAGCTTTTGATATGGATTGGGTTTCTTCTTCAGGAAACTCTTGTGAAGATGAGAGTTACGGAAGGTAAAAAAAGAAAAAAGATCTCTGTAGTTCATCTATGACTAATAGTATTACCAACCAAACATGTTCTTATTCATCTTATGCAGATCCACAGTGGTTAGATCCTTCGAAACCATCCCTGAAAGTACAAAAATAGAGTCAGAAATCCGTGTGATTGAATCTTGTGCCAGCAACACAAAGGTGAGTAGAAGATGAAAATAACATGAAAGCAACCATTGATGCATAATACTTGTGTGTTTTAATATCAATCTCTGGTTTTTTTTTTACTTGTATGACAGAAAGATGAAATAACTGTGAATGAAGAAGCCATTGCTGGGATTCCTCAAAGTTATGTGAGGTGGGTGATGAATGAAGAAGACGGACATTTCTGGTGAGACTTAAGCTGTTCATGATTTCTACAGGAAGAAGAAAAAAAACATATACACCTTTGAGTGCTGATGAAGAAAGAAACGTATGAGAAGAAGAAAAAATAACTGAAAAAAGAAAAACTAACCGCCGCTAATTTATTAATCAACATTCAAAGAAGAAAAAGGTGAAAAGGTAAACAAGAAAAAAGAAAAGAGAGAGGAGAGGGTAAAACAAACTTGTATATAATTTTACTGAAAGTCATGATCGTTGATGAACATAACTCAGGATCTTTTGTTGGTTTTAACTTTTTTTTGACATTTTAATTTATTTGGGGGTGGGGGACTCTGATTCCGAATGCAATAAAACAGAGAGGATGTTCATGAATAGTCTTCTATATAAATTTGTTAGTTGCTATACAACAGAGTCAAGTTTGCGACATTTTTGGTCTATAACGTGTACGTCAAGACACACTGCACTATCATATTATCAGTCTTTTGTGTAAATCGACATCTAAGCATATTGTGATACAAAGTACAACAATCTTTGATACTTTATAAGGAGGTGAAGTTCTTTTTGATAATTTGTTTAGCTTAATTAGCAATGAGGTAAAGAAAAAGGATTAAACAAACAAAAACCCATTGGTAATGACTTGGTTAAACGACAGATTAGTCATCACTCATAAGTGGGGTCATGGCGGATTTTTAAAACTGAAAAAAAGAAGGCACATCTTTACCAAGAAGGACCACATTCATAAGAACCTTCTGGAGAGGGCAATAAGGAAAATATCAACGAAATCTGATAAAATCTCAGCCGCACTCTCATGATCTTGTAAAATTTTATCCACCCAACCTATTAAAAAGAAAATACAGAAATCAATAAAAGAAAAGGAAAGTAGTAAAAGAGGAAGACATAGACACGTGGTAATAGAGGTTCTGGAGAGTTCCATTTTACGTATGTTGTAGAAAGACAGAGAGGATAAACTAAATAAAAACCCCTTCTTTTATCACTGAATTTTCAAAACCTAATCCTCCTCTGTTTACTTGTTTTGTTTCATTAAGTTCAAGTTTGTTGTTTTGTAAAAACTTGAGAAAAAGAAAGTAAGGAATGGCTTTGAACATTAACGAGAAAGGTAGTGATAATCTGTATGATCTTCTTGGTCTGAAGAAGGAATGCACGACCACTGAGCTCCGTACTGCTTATAAAAAGCTTGCTCTTGTGAGTTTCCTTTTAATATATATTTTATATTCGCCAGTTTAGTCTTCATGGAACAGAATGATGAATGAAATTGAATCTGCCTTATTACCTGATCTGGAGTAATTGCATGTGAATAGCAAATCGATTTATTTGTTAGTTTAAATCAGATGGATCGTCGGTGGATTTATAAATAAAGATTATTGCCTTTAGATGTGTAGTTTTTAATTGAGAAAGCTGTGATTATATGCACTTTTGTGGAAAATAATAATAGATCATTCCTTTGGGCACTGAACTTTTGATTTGGCGTTGTTGTTATTAGAGATGGCATCCAGATCGTTGTACATCAATGGGGAACTTGGAGTTTATAGATGAATCAAAGAAGAAGTTTCAGGGCATCCAAGAGGCCTACTCTGGTAATTTTACCAAGCCTTTTCTTCCATCCTTCTTCTCAAAACTATGGAGTTGATTATTGGATAACAGAAGATCCTCTGTTGTTTCATTGTTTCTTGATGTGTCCTTAAAAGTATTGTTTATGTTTGTGAATTGAGCGTTTTCTCCTTTTATGGACACACAGTTTTGTCTGACTCCAACAAGAGGTTCCTCTATGACGTTGGAGCTTATAATAGTGATGATGATTCTGACCAAAACGTAAATTCCCTATTTTTTAATTTAAAATTTTGTTTTATTGTCTCTAAAGGGGGCAATACTCTCGAAACTATAAACATTTTGCGTTGTAAATGGAACAAGTGATATTTACTTGCTTCTCGACATGTTGTTTGTATGTTTATTGATCATATATAAACAATGTATTTGATGGAATAATCATTATTGTGCAGGGAATGGGAGATTTCTTGAGCGAAATGGCTGTAATGATGAATCAATCCAAGCCTAGTGTAAGATATTTTCCCATATGTTTATTGTGTTATACGCTCTTGATTAGCTAGCTGATTGCGCCTGAGTGACATTTTGAGATGTTGGTTTTGGCAGGAGAACAGTTCAGGGGACAGTTTTGAACAGTTGCAAGATCTCTTTCATGAGATGTTTCAAGGAGACGCTACAGCATTCTCCTCCTCATCGTCATCACCTTACTCTGCTTCAACTTTCACTTCCTCTTGCAGCTTTGTGTTTGACTCCAATACTCAGCAGTCACCGTTTGAGACAACAAGTTCGTTTGGGATTAATGATCCTTTTTCATTTGATCCTAGAGCTGCTCATACCTTCTCTTTAGGGGTAATGGTTAATCTCTTAATGCCTCATCCTGAAGATGCCGTTTGTTCTTGACAATTAACTGGTGTTTTGCTGATGAAAGCAGGTTGAACATCAGCAGGATTTCAAGAAAGGGAAGAACAATGGTGGGAGAAGAAACAGGAGAAAGAACAATGTTCAATCTGGTGGTCACCAAACGTCGTCGTCAAACAACTATGGAGTCCCCACCTCATAGCCCCCTTCAGTTCAATATTTTTGCTAACTCACCTCCACATTTGTCGACTAGTCACACCCAAGAGGACTGGTTCTGGTCTTCTCGGAGCTTTTTTCTTTCTCTCTCTCTCTCTCTCTACTCTGTGATTGAATTGTTCTCTCCTATGCAAGAGTCGTTACCTTTTTGAGCATTTAATCATACTTACATTTTTGTTTGGTATTGAACCAAGCATGGCAAACTGTTATTGTTTGTTTGTTACGTCTTAGTTAAATCTCTTTCAACATGTGTATCTTTGTCTAAATACACGTTGGCTCACTAAATTACAGCAATCACACTAAAAGTCAGAGAGTTCGAACAATAAGAATAATCCTGTAGGCTGCAGATTCATTCACGTTAATCATGTTGAAGAGAGATAGAACACTTTAATGATATTAACATAACGCTTGGCGTGTATTCAGTGCTTGTTGTGGAATGTGTTAAATGAGTGTGCTCATGTGTTTGAAAAGAAACCAACTTTTTATTCATGAAATCAGTTAGAGAGTGGTGGAACATTGTTGAGCTGAACAAAACATAGTAGCTCTCTAACCAAGTAAGTACTACTTCATCTAAAGGGTGAAAAAATTTCAGAGATACATTCAGAAGAGGTCTTCTTTGAGAGTGAACTCAGCTGAATCGAACCGCCAAGCCATAGGTGTGGAAGGCATCATCATCATCATAGAACCTTGACGGATTGGGGAGCAGCGCCATGGAGTTGAGCTCTTCAGCCAATCATCAGTCAGCTTGGGCGATGGTATCTCTTCTGGTTCGTCACAAGTCAAATTGTTCTTATCATCCATCTGAAACCACAAACACATAAGTACCGTCTCAAGCTCCAAAACAAGAAAAAGATCCAGTCTGATCCATGGAAAATATAAACAACATCCTCTCTCATAAGTTACCATTTCTTTCTCACACTTGAAATGCTTTTCCTTGATGCTGGAAGAGTCTGTAAAAAACCAAAAGAACAAGCTTAGCACACGTTTACAAACAAAATCTCATTACCACCAGAGATTAGAAGATAAAATGGTATTACCATGATGGAGTAGAATATCAGCAGAGAAATGATCATCCCAGAGACTCTGCTGCTCTTTGATGCATTTGCTGTGATCATGTAAGAACATCTCCCCTGCTATGTCTATTTCACATTTTGCAGCAGCAGCAGAAGAAGCTACTTGCTTGTTCTTAGAAGAAGCTTTGGGTTGAACCCCAGACTTGTTTGTGATATCATTCAGAGCCTTACGAGCTCCTCCAGGTTTCTTCTTCTGACCAATTACAGATCCTTTGGTACTTTTCACGGAAGCAGCAACACTCTCTGTAATAACAAAACAAGAGTCTTGTTTCAAAGCAATGATCAATAGATTAAACATTATTGATTTCTAAATAGATAAAGAGAAAAAAGTTGAATACTTTTGCGATGAATCGGAGCGTTCTCGTCAGGGAAAATCATCTGTTGAAGAGCATTCATGTTCGCCACAGATTTTTTAACTGTTTACACGAACCAAAACAAAATCAAGATTTTGATCTGATGGAAACCCTAAGCCCTAATTTGGTTCTCCAGAAAACTTAAACACCATGATTTTCATGAACAGTTTAATCTAAACCTAACACAGAAGGAAGAGAGGTATTACCTTTGGGAAGATGGAGTAGTTTCTTGGTGATTTTCTTGTGAGAGAGAATAAGAGGAGGAAGAAGAAGAAGAGCGCTTTTTTTTTCTGGAGATTGTTTAACGGTAACTTTTCAATCTTGTTCTTTTGCTTTTATCCATCCACGATTTTAAATATGGTTAATTGGTTACTTGCCGTTGCAGAATGTTTTTTTTAACTATAGCCCAGGCCCAACCCTCGGCCCATAATGTACAAAAAAATCTAAGCGATCCTATAAACTGTTAGATTATTCTGTTGGATGACAAGACACATCCTATAAACTCACTGTCTAAGCTGACCTCCTTTGTCGGCTAGATTTATCAACTTTGTTTAATAATATCATCATCCTTGATTAAATCTCTTTAATTTTGGAAGTTTTAATTTAAGGTCAAATCTTATATTATTAGTCTAACCAAATATATTCAACGCTTCTCTTTCTTTCTTATATATAAATAAAACCACTATTATCCTCCAATAAAAAAAAACACTAGAGAGATCATTAACAAAACCCTTTAGAGATAAGCAAAAACTCTTTTAAAAGAATTTGATCATAGTTTATGGGATTCTTGCACAAGTTTTGGGATGAAACAGTGGCGGGTCCTGCGCCTGAAAATGGTCTAGGGAAGTTGAGAACTCGCATTTCCAGCGAAAATGTAACAAGGAATGGTCATCAGAAGTTGATTGTTGATCCAGGTCGTGTTCAAGATTCTCCTGCTGAATCAAGCATCCCCGGATCTCCTTTGACTCGTAAGGCAACATTTTATCTATTGTTTAGGTTTTGCATTATGAGCAATTAAAACCCTAATCTTGCAAATGACTTTAGGTGATATTCATCCACATGGTCACACACACACAAGATTGAAATATCTTGATTTGTACATTTAATTATTGTCATAATCATATGCAGCTGGAACACCATGTGAGACACATGCCACGAGTCTCAATGTTTGCGATTGGTTTGAGCTCCATATCTTTTCATTGTCACATGATCCTCTTTCTTTGTTCCCCCCTATTAGTTCAAATGCTATAAAAATACTATATATTATACATGTTTCCTTTACAACCTCTGTAATATTTGCAGGGTTGTGCTAAATGCATTGGACCGTAGAAAAGGATTAAAGCGAAATCATGTACGTGCAAAAACGATTCGATCCAACGACGGTAGTGTACATAATGTATAATGGGTTCATGTAAATAGTAGTCTACTGGTCGCTTTTTAGAATTCATGTTTGTGTGTTTCGTTAGAAAAAAATCAACTATACAAAGATGAGAAATTCGACTAATTAACATGTCATATCGTTTTTATTTTATATTACTACCTTTTTGCTACTTTGAAGTAAGTGTCCGTATATTTACTGTTGTTAACAACTTGGGAATCAGTTGGAATGTCAACCTCACATGGAAGTTTCTCATAAATTAATCATGTGCAGTTGTGCACTAACCTATAATTAAACTCTTCATGTTTTTTTTTTCTTAGTGCGGTTTCTGATTTTTGTAGGTATGTATCGAAAAGTAAATGATGATATTTGAAGAAATTATCATATTCCCACTCTCAGTCACACCGTAAAAAATCATTCAAAATTTTGTTACGTCCTTGTGAAGAATACAATAATGAAAGTTTGTTGCGAAACGAAACTTCTTGGTCGTAAAATATAATTCTCAAAATGTAGGATATGACTGAAAGTTATATGTATATTCTAGTAAAACAAAGTTTGCAATTACAAAGTTATATGTATTCTAGGAATGCACGACCACTGAGCTTCGTACTGCTTATAAAAAGCTAGCTCTTGTGAGTTACCTTTTATACATTTCTGATTTATTTGTTAGTTTGAATCAGATGGATCGTCGGTGGATTTGAAATAGATTCTGTGAATAAAGATCATGCCTTTAGATGATAGGTTTTAAATTGAGAGATTTGGAAGCTGTGATTATATGCACTTTTTGTGGAAAATAATAAAAGATCATTCCTTTGGGCACTGAACTTTTGATTTTGATGTTGTTATTAGAGATGGCATCCAGATCGTTGTTCATCAATGGGGAACTTGGAGTTTATAGATGAATCAAAGAAGAAGTTTCAGGGCATCCAAGAGGCCTACTCTGGTAAATTTCATAAGCTTTCTTCTCAAAACTCTTGTCAGTTTTGATGGAAGAAATGGGAGTTGATTATTGGATAAACAGAAGATCCTTTGTCGTTTCCTGTTTCCTTGATGTGTCCTTCTTTTAAAGTATTGTTTATGTCTGTGAATTAAGCTTTTTTCTTTTTATGGACACACAGTTCTGTCTGACTCCAACAAGAGGTTCCTCTATGACGTTGGAGCTTATAATAGTGATGATGATTCTGACCAAAACGTAAATTCCCTAAATTTTTAATTTAAAATTTTGTTTTTATTGTCTCTAAAGGGGCAATGCTCTCGAAACTATAAACATTTTGCGTTGTAAATGGAACAAGTGATATTTACTTGCTTCTCGACATGTTGTTTGTATGTTTATTGATCATATATAAACCATGTATTTGATGGAATAATCATTATTGTGCAGGGAATGGGAGATTTCTTGAGCGAAATGGCTGTAATGATGAATCAATCCAAGCCTAGTGTAAGATAGTTTCCCATATGTTTATTGTGTTAAACGCTGTTGATTGGCTGATAGCGCCTGAGTAACATTTTGAGATGTTGGTTTTGGCAGGAGAACAGTTCAGGGGACAGCTTTGAACAGTTACAAGATCTCTTTCATGAGATGTTTCAAGGAGACGCTACAGCATTCTCCTCCTCATCGTCATCACCTTACTCTGCTTCAACTTTCACTTCCTCTTGTAGCTTTGTGTTTGACTCGAATACTCAGCAGTCACCATTTGAGACAACAAGTTCGTTTGGGGTTAATGATCCTTTTTCATTTGATCCTAGAGCTGCTCACACCTTTTCTTTAGGGGTAAATAGCTTAATCTCTTAATGCTCATCCTGAATGATGCTGCTTGGTCTTGATAACTAACTGGTGTTTTGCTGGTGAAAGCAGGTTGAACATCAGCAGGATTTCAAGAAAGGGAAGAACAATGGTGGGAGAAGAAACAGGAGAAAGAACAATGCTCAATCTGCTTCTCACCAAACGTCTTCGTCCAACAACTACGGAGTCCCCACTTCATAGCCCCTTCAGTTCAATATTTTTGCTAAGTCACCTCCACATTTGTCGACTAGTCACACACAAGAGGACTGGTTCTGGTCTCCTCCAAACTGGTTCTGGTCTTCTCAGAGCTTTTTTCTTTCTCCCTTTCTCTCTACTCTGTGATTGAATTGTTCTCTCCTATGCAAGAGTCGTTGCCTTTTTGAGCATTTAATCATATTCACATTTTTTGTTTGGTATTGAACCAAGCATGGCAAACTATAATTGTCTGTTACGTCGTAGTTGAATCTCTTTCAACATGTGTATCTTTGTCTAAATACACTTTGGCTCACTAAAATTACAGCAATCACACTAAAAGTCACAGAGTTCGAACAATTTATGAAAGAATAATCCTGTAGGCTGCAGATTCATCCACGTTAATCATGTGAAGACAGATACAATACTTTTAAGGTTACGGTACAAAGGAATCAGTGAATGTTGTGAAATGGTTACGGTACACTGGACTTTTTTATTCCTGAAATCAGTTGCAGAGTGGTGGACACAGTACATGAAGAATGGGAACAACATTGTTGAGATGAATGCTACTACTACGACTACTAGTTCATCTAAAAGATGAAAATATTCAGCGACAATAAGGAGCAGACAATCAGAAGAGGTCGTCAAAGTCTTCTTTGAGAGTGAACTCAGCTGAATCAAACCGCCAAGCCAGAGGAGTGGAAGGCATCATCATCATCATAGAGTCATGCCGGATTGGAGAGCGCCATGGAGTTGTTGAGCTCTTCAGCCAGTCACTCAACATGGGGGATGGTATCTCTTCTGGTTCGTCACAAGTCAGATTATTCTTATCATTCACCTGAAACCATAAAACACACAAAGGTATATTCATTTCTGATCCTATGGACATATAAATCAAGTGTCAAGAGATACACACTGAAGCAAGAGTCAAGTACCATTTCTTTGTCATGCTTGAGATACTTTCCCTTGATGCTGGAAGAATCTGTGTAAAAACAAAAACAATAAGCATTATAGCACAAGTTTACAAGGAAAGACTAGTGGTTACCATACCATGATGGAGTAGAATATCAGCAGAGAAGTGATCATCCCAGAGACTCTGCTGCTCTTTGATGCATTTGCTGTGATCATGTAAGAACATCTCCCCTGCTATGTCTATTTCACATTTTGCAGCAGCAGAAGAAGCGATTTGCTTGTTCTTAGAAGAAGCTTTGGGATGAATTCCAGACTTGTTTGTGATATCATTGAGAGCCTTACGAGCTCCTCCAGGTTTCTTCTTCTGACCAATTACAGATCCTTTGGTACTTTTCACAGAAGCAGCAGCAGCAACACTCTCTGTAATAACAAAACAAGAGTCTTGTTTCAAAGCAATGATCAATAGATTAAACATTATTGATTTCTAAATAGATAAAGAGAAAAAAGTTGAATACTTTTGCGATGAATCGGAGCGTTCTCGTCAGGGAAAATCATCTGTTGAAGAGCATTCATGTTCGCCACAGATTTTTTAACTGTTTACACGAACCAAAAACAAAATCAAGATTTTGATCTGATGGAAACCCTAAGCCCTAATTTGATTCTTCAGAAAACTTAAACACCATGATCTTCATGAACAGTTTAATCTAAACCTAAATCATAAGAAAGAGGGGTATTACCTTTGGGAAGATGGAGTAGTTTCTTGGTGATTTTCTTGTGAGAGAGAATAAGAGGAGGAAGAAGAAGAAGAGCGCTTTTTTTTTTCTGGAGATTGTTTAACGGTAACTTTTCAATCTTGTTCTTTTGCTTTTATCCATCCACGATTTTAAATATGGTTAATTGGTTACTTGCCGTTGCAGAATGTTTTTTAACTATAGCCCAGGCCCAACCCTCGGCCCATAATGTACAAAAAAATCTAAGCGATCCTATAAACTGTTAGATTATTCTGTTGGATGACAAGACACATCCTATAAACTCACTGTCTAAGCTGACCTCCTTTGTCGGCTAGATTTATCAACTTTGTTTAATAATATCATCATCCTTGATTAAATCTCTTTAATTTTGGAAGTTTTAATTTAAGGTCAAATCTTATATTATTAGTCTAACCAAATATATTCAACGCTTCTCTTTCTTTCTTATATATAAATAAAACCACTATTATCCTCCAATAAAAAAAAACACTAGAGAGATCATTAACAAAACCCTTTAGAGATAAACAAAAACTCTTTTAAAAGCATTCGATCATAGTTATGGGATTCTTGCACAAGCTTTGGGATGAAACAGTGGCGGGTCCTGCGCCAGAAAATGGTCTCGAGAAGTTGAGAACTCGCATTTCCGGAGAAAATGTCACAAGGAATGGTCATCAGAAGTTGATTGTTGATCCAGGTCGTGTTCAAGATTCTCTTGTTGATCAAGCATCACAGTTTCTCCTTTGACTCGTAAGGCAACAATTTATCTATTGTTTAGGTTTTGCATTATGAGCAATTAAAAACCCTAATCTTGCAAATGACTTTAGGTGATATTCATGCACATGGTCACACACACACAAGATTGAAATATCTTGATTTTGTACATTAATTATTGTCATAATCATATGCAGCTGGAACACCATGTGAGACACATGCCACGAGTCTCAATATTTGCGATTGGTTTGAGCTCCATATCTTTTCATTGTCACATGATCCTCTTTCTTTGTTCCCCCCTATTAGTTCAAATGCTATAAAAATACTATATATTATACATGTTTCCTTGACAACGTCTGTAATATTTGCAGGTTTGTGCCTAGCTAAATGCATTGGACCGTTGAAGAGGATTAAAGCGAAATCATGCACGTGCAAAAACGATTCGATCCAACGACGGTAGTGTACATAATGTATAATGGGTTCATGTAAGTAGTAAGCTACTGGTCGCTTTTTAGAATTCATGTTTGTGTTTTCGTTAGAAAAAATCAACTATACAAAGATGAAAATTCGACTAAACATGTCATATCGTTTTTATTTTATATTACTACCTTTTACTACTTTGAAGTAAGTGTCCGTATATTTACTGTTGTTAACAACTTGGGAATCAGTTGGAATGTCAACCTCACATGGAAGTTTCTCATAAATTAATCATGTGCAGTTGTGCACTAACTTATAATTAAACTCTTCATGTTTTTTTTTCTTAGTGCGGTTTCTGATTTTTGTAGGTATGTATCGAAAAGTAAATGATGATATTTGAAGGAATTATCATATTCCCACTCTCAGTCACACCGTAAAAAATCATTCAAAATTTTGTTAACGTCCTTGTGAAGAATACAATAATGAAAGTTTGTTGCGAAACGAAACTTCTTGGTCGTAAAATATAATCCTAAAATGTAGGATATGACTGAAAGTTATATGTTTTCTGGTAAAACAAAGTTTGCAATTACAAAGTTCACTCTCATTCCAAGTAAATAGTAAACATAATTACCAAAGAACCAATAAATTGGAATTTATGAAGAATTCGTTAGGATTTAAAGCAGGATGTCTTATTCTACATTTTGGTTAGGACCAATTCTCATTTTAAATTAAAGTTAGAATTAAAAAGTGTTATCCTGAAATAATTAGATATTTCCCAGCCTTTGTTCATGGGGTCCATCATTTTAAAAGTGTCTCCAAAAGTTAGAATAAAAATGGTTGGTGTTAAAATATTAGACCATGTTTATTGCAGGTCCCTTAAATTGGGTCCCTTAGCGTACGGTCCCTTAGCTTTTAACTGAAAACGCTAAGGGACATCCCTTAAATCCCTTATATAAGGGACGTCCCTTAGCGTTTTCAGTTAAAAGCTAAGGGACTGTACGCTAAGGGACCCAGCTTAAGGGACCTGCAATAATCATGCTCTTAGTAGCTTTGAGCAGAGTGGAATAAGTACTTTAGTATTAATTTTTTGTCATCTAATTAGTACTGTATTTGTTTAAAGTATATAATACAGATTTTTCATTTTTTGAACTCTTTGAAAACCCAATCATTGTGCTGTTTTATTATGAACGTTAAATTTCGTTTGATCTAAAAGGTAAAGTACCAAAATACCCTCACTTACCTCTTTATTTGTAAGAAATTTAATTGTTTCAAAAAATGCAAGAAATTAAAGTTAACTATAATTTATGAAGACTTTATTTTTTCTCCCTTGAAAATCATGTATAAAAGAATTAAATAAATATTGGAAGGAACGAAGGGTAAAAGGGAGAACCCTATATTCGGGATTTCGCATTATACACTGCCGACTTTCTTTTAATTAAATTTTAATTTAAAATTTGAAAATTTACGCTCTAACAAAATTACTTCTCTTTTTTGTATTGTTTTGTTTTTGTTCTCACAGTGTCTCTCGTCAACAAAAATGGTGATTTTCTGTCTGAACAAACGCCTTCTCTCTCTCTAGAATTTACTTTCTCGCTCCAAAAGTAGTTTTTAGACAATGAGGAGAGAAATCAAATCTACTCAGAAGCAACTAAAGAACAAAAAGGTTGTTCAGAATTGCTTTAGTAGCACCATTTGTTAAAAGAGTTTTGGGGAGTGAAGAGCAGAAGATAAAATAAAGTAATCGCCGCCATTGTTAGGGTTTTGGGGAGTGACTATTCGAATTTGAAGTGGAAAGAGACCTAAAGATCTCTTCTTTTTTTGTTGATTCCTTCTACTACACATAGGTAAGGCTGATCCGAGTAAGACTTCACTTGAAAGTTCCCGTTTTGGATTTCAAGATCTCATCTTTGGAACCAGATCTATGTTGTGTTTTGTCAACTTTGTGGGGTTTCTGTTTTTGTAGGATAATGTGGTTTTTTAAGTTTGGGGAGAGTATCCAAATATAGATATTCACTCTTCTTGTTTGAATTTCCCATTATGGATTCTGCCGCATCAGTTTTCCACTATAGCATTTAGGCTTCTGATGCTGTCTTTACTTATCTTTTGTTGGGTTATGTTAAAGGGTGTCAGGGGAGAAGATGAGACCAGCTATACCTCTTGACTATGCTATCTTCCAACTCTCTCCTAAGAGGTCAAGGTAAATATTGGAGATGGTTTCTTCTTTTGTCTTGTAATAATGTTGGTTTTTAACATACGTTCTATGTTTTTTTTTTTTCCTTTCTGGGAAGATGTGAATTGTTTGTCTCTACTGGGGGGAATACTGAGAAAATTGCTTCTGGACTGGTCAAACCTTTTGTTGCTCATTTGAAAGTCGCTGAAGAGCAAGTGGCCAGGGATGTTCAGTGTATCAGGCTACAACTTGAAAGCAGTAAAAATGCTGGAACTTGGTTTACTAAAGCGACAATCGAGAGGTTTTGATTCCTTTTTTTTTTTGGAACGGAGATGTGTGCTAGTTTTAGTGGAATAGACATCATTGCTAATTTTCCTCGTGCCTGCTCTGGTTTATAGGTTTGTACGCTTTGTTAGTACCCCAGAGGTTTTGGAATTGGTGAGCACTTTGGATGTGGAAATGTCTCAGTTAGAGGCTGCCCGGAAAATATATGGCGAGGTACTTCAAGTTATGCTAATGAATGTGTTAACTTGAGTGCTCTTATTGATTTTGATAATGTCTTGCTTTAGGGGATTGGTGAGCAGCCATCTGGTGCAAAAGGTATGCATTGTATATATTCTGTTACATATACCGTACATGGCAGATTGTGTATTGGCTCTAAGAGTATGGTTACAGTGACGGTTAGTGATAAAAGTTGTGAAATTAACTGTGATGCTGTTTAGTAATTCACGGAAGCTAGAATAGTATCTTATATAGACCATCACTGTGCCCCTTTTTTGATAGACTGTTATACTGGCTGAGTTTACAGTATGTACGACTCCAGAGTCAATGCGTTACAGCTAGAAATCTTACTACTAAATATGAGAAAAGCATCTACAAGGCACCTTATGAGTGGCTGAGTTACATTTAGAATCTGAATGTTTTGTGTCGTTTTCTATATTTAGAATCTGAAGTCATTATGTCGTTTTCTGTTACCCATACCTGTCCAGCAATATATATAATTACATGTTGGTCGTTTTTTTCTTGCTTTGGCATAATCTCGCTAAACCTTTCTTGGTTCAGATGGCACAGAAACTACACCAGCAGCTGATGTGACGAAGTAAAGTCCCAACCCTTTAATTACTTTGATAAATAATGTGTTCTGTTAACTGTGCCAAGTTGTTTTTATTTTGTACGTCTTATGCACTCTTGAAATGTTGTTCCTTACCAGGAAGGAGCTACTGAGAGCTATTGATTTACGGCTTGCAGCAGTTAGACAGGACTTAGAAACTGCTTGTAATCGTGCATCCGCTGCTGGTTTCAACCCAGTCACTGTCCCCGAACTTAGCCAATTTGCTGATCGATTTGGGGCCAATCGCTTGAAGTAAGTATTAAGATATCCTTTACTTTATATCCTCTATATTATATGCCAGGTCCTGTCATTATGTCCTTTGTGTCTGCCTTTTCTACACACAAAAGACAAGACATCTTAAATCACGCCACTTGTCTAATTTTATATGGGCTTAAACCGAGAAGCTCTGGGTGGTGGGTGCTGTAATTTGAGTTCGGACTTTTCATAGTTACTGCTAAATTTTACTCTTTTACTTGTTTGCATTTCTTGCTAGCTAGACCATGCAACCAAGTGACCCCCCTTTGAATTTTGGATTTTGGTGTAATACCTTAGTCTAGGATCACCATAAACCACATGTTTATATAGTCGCCTATATGATTTATGTTTTACATGTTTAGGGCATTATGCATGCTCTTTTCCTTAAACAGAAACCAATCATGCTCTAATTTTGGTAGGTTTGGTCTGATGTAGACATGAGAACTACTGGTAGGTGGATGATCATGATTATAAAGGACTAAGATGCCTAACTGTACTAAAAAATTCAATCTCTTTCTTTTCTCTGTGGGGTTACCAATATTTAACCTGGTCAATTATCTCACTTTTTTAGACTAGGCATTTCTAATTCACAGACTTCCAAAAATATTCTGGCTTTCAACTTAGTTAACTACCTGTTTTGCGTACTTTGATCATGGTTGGTTTGTTATACTTATCGCAGTGAAGCATGCACCAAGTTTATTGCACTTTGCCAGAGAAGGCCAGAGCTGATGAGATCTTGGAGGTTCAATCAGGAAGAAGAAGCTATACGTTCGTCATGGGAATCTGATATGTCAATTGATGATCCCAGTGAAGATCCATCCAAAAACCAAGTAACTAACAGATCCCAACAACATAGGGAACATCAAACTGGTATGGAACAGCCATTGTCAGAAGGAACCAACTTCTCCCAACAAGGTGGTGAAAAGGATGAAGAAGAGGAAAAAAGTCATGTGCAAAATGAGCCACTAGCAAGTCAGACTAGGCAACTCACGAGAAGGCTCAGTGTGCAGGAGAGGATCAACCTATTTGAAAACAAGCAGAAAGAAAACTCTGGAGGGAAAACAGCTGTTGTAAAATCCACTGAGCTGAAAAGGCTCTCTTCTGATTTATCATCTTCTGCAGGCATGGAAAAAGTTGTTGTACGAAGATGGAGTGGTGCTAGTGACATGAGCATTGATTTGGGAAATGATAGGAAGGATGGTACTGGTGATAGTCCCTCGTCATCATCAGTGTCCAAAGATGGAAGTGGTATATCATCAAAACAGTCTGTCGGCTACAGTAGTAAAAGAGAGCAGAACGGATTGAGTCATGTTGACAATCGTCAGAGGAATGAAGATGAATGTAGTTCAACCAGTTCAAGCTCTACTGTTTTACGGAAAGACAAGGAGGTAGACTTGAAGGTGCCATTGAACACTGATAATCAAGCGGGACACCAAGGAGATTCACAGGATGGTTTATTGGAAAACAATTCCAAGTTTCCATACTATGATAAGAATTCAAGAGGGACTATGGATTACTCAAGGAATGCAAATATAGATGATGAGTCCAATAACAATATGGGGGATTTTGAATCAGATAAGCAAAACCAAATAGAGTTTAGAGATCCTCGGAGTCATTCATTGTCTACATTACAGCAGTTAGGTGGTACTGAATCTAATATCACTAGTGTTCGGAGCAATGGAGGAACTGTGGACTCTCCTAAGAAAGAACCTTCAGCTAGGCAATCACCACCAGTTGAGGATGGCCAGAGAAAGGCACAGTTCTATGGAGGTCAGTTAAGTAAAAAGAATGTGTTGGTCTTTCCTTATATGCGTTTTTTTATAATTCCATCTCTTTTTTATGCATCTAACCATCATGCACTGCTTTTCTCATTCTTTTTTACGCGTAACTGAGATTTTTCTAATGCTTAATAATTATCATGAACCAGCACTTCTGGCCTAGTGGTGATTAACTTGAGGGCAAAGCCCAATACGGTGAAATCACTACGGTTCGTGTTCTGGTCACTGGGGATAAGGATTGACATGTGGTATCATGACACTAGAAGTATTTTTTTTTTTGGTGGGAGTCAAAGATACCTTGTATAATTCAAAAAGAAAAATAATTATCATGACAGTAGAAGTATTTTTTTATGGAATGCTTATTATTAACAGCTGTCTGAGAATAGGATAAGGACTAATTTTCAATGTGACAACGTACCTATATTCTTTTCTATACTTGTAGATTTTCTTACTATCCTGACTTCTACAAAAAAAGGAAAACGCACCAATCTTCTGATTACATTCATGCACCTTTGTCTTTTAGGTTCTGAACAGATGAAAAGACCGCATAGTAGAAGGGCTGAGACTGGTTCTGCTGATGTTAATAAAAAGCCACCTGCAGCCATTAATAGTGTTTCAGATATCTCTGAGAGTGATACTTTGAGCCAAGTGTCCATGGCAGAGCAAGTTCAAAGGGCCAGAGCGTGTAAGGGAAGTCAAGAGCTGAATGATGAATTGAAAGTGAAAGCAAACGAGCTTGAGAAGCTATTTGCTGAACACATGCTGCGTGTGCCGGGGGATCAATCCAGTTCTGTCCGTAGAGGCAAGCCCGTAAAGCCGAGTGAAAAAGCTGTGACATCACAGCCTAGAAGACGTGTAGCAGATGATATATCTTCTCTACAAATTTCTAATCAGAAGACCCCAAAAATGCCAAGTTTAAGCTCAAACGATGAAGACAAGTTCAAAACCCCACCAACAGTGAAGGTGGCTGCTAACAATGACTATGGAGGAACCACAAGGCAAAAAATTCCTGAAATCAGCTTTTCAGATAAGTCTAGAGGAAAGTTCTATGAGGAGTATATGCAGAAGAGAGACGCAAAGCTGAAGGAAGACTGGACTTCAAGAAGGACAGAGAAGGAAGCTAAGTTGAAGATGATGCAAGATATACTTGATCGCAGTAACGCTGAGATGAAAA
Source organism: Eruca vesicaria subsp. sativa (assembly GCA_932364175.1). Lineage (NCBI taxonomy): Eukaryota > Viridiplantae > Streptophyta > Magnoliopsida > Brassicales > Brassicaceae > Eruca > Eruca vesicaria. Next base: position 138,710 of record CAKOAT010048488.1, on the reverse strand, counting down.
CCAAATTTTCTCAGTCTACGGCAAGACGTGACTCAGATGCTCGACGTGCAGAGAAGCTTGTATATTTCAATTCTAGGCTGAGTGCTAAAAAGGATCAGGTATACTCATTTTCTTCTTTTGAGAGTTTTACCTGTGGTTGAGTGCTAAAACTACTTCAATTCTTGGTTTCCTGATAAGTTTAATAATGCAATGATTTCACAGCATCCAATTAGCTCATTTCAGAGTGAAGAAGATGAAGATGTTTCCAGGAGCACACAGAATAAGAAGCTACAACAAAACAAAAGCAGTTCCTTGACTGCTCGAACCACCACTGCTACATCAGCTTCACGCTCTGCAGCGAAAGTTTCTACACCTAGTTCTGCTAGGAGGAGAGGACAAGACAAACTTCTTGCACAGTCAGTCCCTAACTTCGCCGATTTCAAGAAGGAAGGTATGAAACCAAAAAATGGTGTCCGCTCACAGACGAGAAGCTCTGTGAAACCCAAGGCTGTAACTGAAGAAGGGAAGCTGCGAAGGCCGACCAATTTCAGAAAAGTTGCTGCTGAAGCTGCGGAGGATGGTGTTGTCGAGCAAGAGCATAGCGGGAGAAATTTGAACAATCTTGGAGTTAGTATCAGCTCTGATGATGCGCAGCTAAAGGCTTCAGAAGGATCAGATGCATCAGACGAGATGGAGAAAGAGGGAATGGAAGATGTGCTTGATGACACAGAAGCTGAAGCTTTTACTGATGCTGAAAACGAGAAATCAAGACTTAGTCAAGAGTTTGAAGATGGTGAATCTATTACTCAGCTTGACTCTGGTTTAAACGCTGAGTTACCTACTGTTATGGCTTCTAGGCATCACCAAACCATTGGTTCGTTTCTGGATGCACGAGTGAAGCATCAATATCAAAACGAGGCATCTGAGCTTGATGCATCAGTGGACTCACCAGTGGATAGTCCAACTTTCTGGAACTTGGCTTCTTCTCTTAACACAGAGAATGATTCAACTCAAATGAGAAAGAAATGGGGAGCTGCTCAGAAACACGTTGCTGCTGGTCAGTGCCAACAGGATGTGACGAAAGGGTTGAAAAGGCTTTTGAATTTTGGAAGGAAAAACCGTGCTGCTGAGAATTTGGCTGACTGGATATCTGCAACAACCTCTGAAGGGGATGATGATACTGAAGATGGACGTGATCTTGCATATCGTTCATCAGAAGACTTGAGAAAGTCGAGATTCTTACAGACTCAACCATCTGATGATAGCTTTAATGAGAGTGAGCTATTCAATGAACAAGGTAACAACCTTTTCTATTCCCCTTGTATGCATAAAGCATCAATACTAGAGTTATCAAAGGCTTTTTAGAGTTATTATTTTTGCTCATCTTGATATGAGTCATGTTGATCTAACATTTATGTATCCAATTTCAGCACGAACCACTAGCGCACCATTGAGCTATAAACTGAAGGAGGATCAGATGTCAGGAGCTTCTGTAAAAGGTAATCAATCTTAGTGCTCTATTCTCTAAATTCATAACAATTCTTTCTCTCCATGGAATCTAAAAGTTGAAGGTATATTATGAAACACCATAGATTCTAAACATATAACGAATCTGGAACTGGAACTGACATTATTAGATTGGTCGCTATATGATTTTTTTACTCACTCTTAAACTTCATGTTTACTGCAGCACCAAGGTCATTCTTTTCACTCTCCAATTTTCGTAGCAAGGGGAAATGATTCGAAACTACATGCTCTTTGTTTCCAGGTCAATGTATCATTGGAAATAGTTTCTTCTGTCTTCATAATATCCCCTGTTTACTCTCTGAGAGTGGTCTTGAGCCTCCATTTGTATATTGTATCAAACCTGTAACATGTCCTTATCGGTTTGGTATCATGTGATTTTGGTTGTACAAACAAAAAAATGGCAATGTTCATTTACCATTATGATCCTGTAGAAGAATAGAGTCCTATGCTTAGATAATGTGCAAATCATGTATGGTAGTAAAAGCTGTTTGGAGTATGGTAGCAATTACATATCGTTGTCATGTAACATGCGTTCGTTTCCAAAACCAGAATCTTTTACGTTTCTTTAAGTGACGTGAGACCAAAGTGGGGGCAAAAGAAGGTATCTACTCACCTTCCCCACCTTTCTCCATCTTCCTCGGAAAGTGACGTGAGATCAAAGTTGAAGTAAACCAAATCACAAATCCCCAAAAAGCCCCTTCCATAACCTCATCATCACTACTCCATTAAGGGTACATTAGTCATTCACCCTATAAAGTAGAGAATGATTAGGCCAAGAAGTCCTCATGACCCTAACATGATCACATGACTTCAAAGGCAAGTGAAATATGATGATGTTTACTTACCTGCCATGCAAAGTTAGAGAAGATGCTCCATCGTCAAGGAACAACAAAAAAGGAAGAAACAAAAACCTTTTTCTTTATTCTCTCTGTTTGTAACATTCAATTCTCACACTGTTTCAAGAAATGGCATCTCTTACGCCTAGAGTGTTAATCAAGCTTCTCCAGACAATGGACACAAACATCAAGGTTCGAGGAGAATATCGGTCTGTTCTTTTGCAGGTGATCAGCATAGTCCCTGCTTTAGCTGGCTCAGAGCTTTGGCCTAACCAAGGCTTTTTCATCAAAGTCTCAGATTCTTCTCACTCCACGTACGTCTCATTGAGAAACGAAGACAACGAACTCATCTTGAACAACAAACTGGGACTGGGACAGTTCTTCTACGTTGATAAGCTTGAAGCTGGGACACCTGTTCCTGTAATGGTGGGAGTTAGACCCATCTCTGGACGCCATCCTTTTGTAGGAAACCCCAAAGATTTGATGCAGATGTTGGTTCCTTCTGAGACAACAACACCTCTGCAAGAAGATAATCAAAAACAGAAGAAGGTGATGTCACAATACATATCATCAAACGCTCGAGCTTTTTTTACTTTTTACCTTTTCTCTAATATATGTTCTTCAGCAGAACTATGGTGCAAGATCAAACGTGGTGGAGAATCTAAGAAGACGTCAAGATTTTGTAATCAAGGAAGAGAAAACAGGTGTGGCATCAAGATATATGCAAGGTGTTTCAAACACAAGGGTAAGTGGATCAGACTCGAGTAGTGGCAGTAGCAACAATGAAAGCGAGACTGGATCAGTGAAGGCGACTAAGAGAGTTGGTGGTTTGGCTAAGACCAAGCAGAGGGAGCACAAAGATCAGGTTTGTGTTCTTCTAATATGAGTCGCACAGTTCTAGATGATAAGTAAACTAGCATAAAGTTTATGGTTGACCTGTGATTAACATGTTTGTGCTGCGTAGGTACATCAAGCTGGTCCTCCACAATCTCGCCCTGCTACAGCTCCAACGAAGGCAGAGCCAAAGAAACTCTCTCTTAGCTCCACTGTGAATTACTTAAACAGGAAAAGTAATTTTTCTGATGATGCATCATGGAGATCTCTGCCTACTAATCTAACAAAAATGGGTAAAGTATGCTCTACCAGATCTCTGTATCTCTCCTTTTATTCTTTATACTCATTCCACTGATCATTAGTCACCACTTGATCTCTTTTAAACCCAAAAGGGAATGCTGAGAAGGAGAAATATTGCTGCTCTGCTTGCCGCAGAGGCACAACGAGAGGCAATGTCTGCTTCACATCTTCTCAAGTGTATCAAGTAAGTACCCTTCTTGAAATCAAAGATGCTCATATATATCATGGAGAGATTGAGTGAGGAGAGGAAACAACTAGGATCTAAGACAAGTAGTCTTGTGAAAGTTCCTAATAAAAGAAACAATGATTTTTTGTAGTATGTTTGCTGACCTCAGCTCAAGTGCTTCACCAAAGAATCCACATACCTCTCTCAGAAATTTCTTCAGCCTCCAGAGTCTCCTTGACCAAGAACAAGTCACATCTGTACCATCAAAAGACAAATCACTCCAGCTTTTGAATAGTAATCCAATACCGACTGAGCCTGACAAGTTGAGCAAAAGAGCGATTCTAACATCAAGCAGAGCCACAGCGAAGTCTTCAAAAACTATAACAGAAGCCGAAAAGCTAGAGTGGGTTAAAGGAAATGGTACAGAAGAGATAAAAGCAATGAGAGACACTATAACACAAGAAACACGAAGCTGGTTTATGAGATTCTTGGAAGAAGCAATTGATACTGGATTTCATACTAGTGTCCAGGTGAAGAAAGGTAAAACAAAAGGAGCACGGGAAGAGGAACCAGATAATCACATTGCCGAGACTTTATCCCAACTTAAGCAAGCAAACGAGTGGCTTGACAAAGTTAAAATTGATCACTCTGGTGATGATTCTTTGTTAGAGAACATAGAACGTTTGAAGAAGAAAATATACTCCTGCTTGCTACTTTATGTTGATTCAGCTGCATCAGCTATCGGAGTATCAACAAGCTCGTGACTCGTGAGTGACAAGATGAACTAAGCTACCATACAAAAAAGAAATAACTTTACTCACTGAACTAGAACCTAAGCTGTAAACATTGTGTGCACTGATTCATTGTATATAATAGAAAAGGAAATCAGACATGTTAATCTAATGAACATTCTAACTGTTGCAGAGATGGGCCAATATAGAACAAAATTTAATTGCACTTCTTACCGAAGTTGACAAGCTAAAATGGGTACACAGACGAGATAAGAAACCTGAGAAACATAATGGATAGTTATATTGCTAAGACACTGTGATGTAGCCAAAATAGAAACATAAGTGCATAGAAATCTGCAGCTTATGAACCTACAACTTGTACATGTTCAGACATTCCAAAACAGCCTCAAGATGCATGTAAGAGTTCTAGCTTTGGGTTTAGTACTGCCTAAAAGTCAAATTCAGACGACCTGGTCGGAGACTTGTTTCCTGAACAAGAACCGGAGGAGCAGTATCTTTGATAATTGATTGGACGCCATGAAAAACATTTCTGGACTTGCCACCAAATAATAGAACATCTCCAGAATGCAACACAACCTTCTCTGGCTTATCATTCATCTGATCACAATACACAAACTCGGCTGAACTTCCAATAGAAAATGATACAACAGGTAATCCCTTCTGAATGGACTTTGAACTCTCATCTTTATCCTGAAACATCAAAGAGCCAATACTAATGATGCAAATAACCTACAAGCTTATAAGAAATCAAGAAGTGGTTTGAAATACTAACCTGATGTAGACCAAGTCTCCCAGTGGATGTGTAGAAGTTAGCAATACAGATGTCTGGCGACATACATGGTATCTCATCTTCCCCTTTCGTCTTCTTTGAGCTTGTAGCAACAAGGAACTGTGAATCTTTGATTGCTTTCTGAACAAACTGATTGAACTCAGCAGGAATTTTTGGTGGAACAGAACCATCATGTGGTCGAGTATCTCCATATCGAGATGTTTGAGGGTCCCAGTTTTTCCCCAGGCACATCATTTTCAAATGACATGATGCTCCATCTCTATACCCTGGTTGATAGAAGCCTCCTTCACCCAAACCAAGCTCCCGGCATTTCTTCACAATCATCACCTACAAAGCAATTTGTAAAGCAGATGAGGAACAGATAATGCATATAAGATAAGACATATAAGGAAAGAAGGAAAAAGGTACTTACTTGATCATTGAGTGACAAGTAGTTCTGGAGAAGGACCATCCCAGGTCTAACAACAATTCCACTGTACCCCTTAGCAGCTCTCCTCTTTTCTCTGTTCAGTTGCAAACTAGAGGCTTTTAGTCCCATAACCTTTTTCTCGACGCAGAGATCAAAAAGTCTAGTGTTTCTATCATCCGAAGCGTTCCCTACATCACCAGACTTGTGAGCTTCATCCTGATCCTCAACACTAGAAATCTCAACATTCCTATCACTCGTAGAAGACACAGACACTTGGCCAGAGAGCGAAACATCTTCCATCTTATTCACTAAATAACAAGACACTCTACCGCCATTCTTATCCTCACATTCTCTAGAGACAGACAAATCTCCACTAAGATTTATGTTCTTCGAGTTAGACGAAGCAGATGGCTGCAAGAGAACCTTGTCATCTCCAGAACACTTGAAAGCAGCAACTTCATCAGGTTGCTTAGTAGAACATAAGCCATCCTGTGATGACTTCTTAACGTACACTTGCTCTGGACTATTGTTGTTTCTAGGAGACCATGATTGTGTACATCTTCCTCTCCCTCGTAACCCCCTACCACCCCTGTTACCAGAAGATTCATCCAAAGACCTATCAACCGTAACCTGTAGGTAACAGAGGAAGATTGTGCTTAGGAACCATAACACTAGCAATCAACAAGTAAAGACTCTAACTTGGAAAACGAAAAAAAGAGAACAACACAACAACACATTTCTTTTTTTGTGAAAGAATGTTAAATTAATTCAACCAAAAAAACTGTTTAACACTTTGTGTTGCATAGTTTTAGTTTTTTTTATACCGTTTGATGCTTAGAATAACGAGACGACAAAATCACGTTTACTTACGTGACTTTCGCTTTTTTGACGGTTTACTATTTGCCAAGACGCCTGAGAGCGGCCCCTAGGACCTCCACGGCCACCGGAACTCCAACCTTCGCCGTGATTCATCTCTTTCACTCTGAAAGATGGTAACTTTGACTGAATCGTGACCTTTTTATACGCAAAGGTTGCAACTTTGCCAAAAAGAGAGACTCTTCGTTTCCTGAGCCTTTTGGTGTTCCGAGTGTTTCTGTATAGAAAGTAAAAAAAAAAACTACTTCGTTCTCCGGGAACCGTCTTTGGCGATGCTGACTCAGCACGCCACGTCATTTTAAGGGCAAACACTCTAGATGGTTTAGAGGGTTCGCTTACGTTAATTATTTCCCGACAACTATAACAACCACCTAGTGACTCCCAGTGTGCTTTGATGTTCAGGTTTTCGTTGATGTGAGCAAAAGAGATATGTTTCCAAGCATATTCTATTAGGTTACCCCATCTCAGCTCCCATCATGATTGCTCCAGTAGCACTGCTTAAGTTGGCTCATCCAGAAGGTCTATTTTAGTTTATGTTTATGCAATGATATTGATTAGTTTTGGCAAATGATATGTTCTGACTTCTATGATAGGAGAAATAGCCACAGCTAAAGCTGCATCTGCTTGTAACACAATCATGGTACTAAAGTATTTTGTCGAATGATCTTTCAACTTTTTTTGTTCTGTAGAATGATAAATGATATCTCCGCAGATGAAGAATTTTGGAAGTTTATTTCCAACCCAAGTCCAACCTGTGAGTATAAAGCTTGAATTTAAAGTTCATGTAAGCTGAACGATTACTAGTTTTTGACAAGATTTTAACCTCTCTCAGATTCAAGGCTCGGGACTTGAAACCTTGTCCTCCACGGCACTTGATGCTTCGTTTGGTTGGAATGTATAATCTTGTTTGATAAGTCTTATTTGTGTCCTTTAATATTAAACACAAACTTCCCAAGGAAATGTGAGGGCATTTCTTGTGATGTTTTCACTGCAAAATTATTAGGACATCGAATGGCTAAGAACTATTACAAAGTTGCCAATACTGATAAAGGAATACTCACACGTGAAGATGGTAAAGTTCATGTCTCGTACTCTAAGATACAGCATGTACCATACTATATAGAAACTCCAAGCCATATAGAAAAAAAAACTTTGTTTGATGGTATATGTCAGCTCTTAACGCTGTTGGAGCTAGTGTAGATGGAGGAGTAAGACGAGGAACATATGTTTTCAAAGCGCTGGCACTCGGAGCATAAACTGTTCTTGTAAGCTTTGAATGTTAAGGGTTGGGATTTAGCATACATTTTTCAGGGTACTCTCTAGGTTTGATGTAATGACACTTTGGTTGGATGATGCAGATAGGGAGGCCATTAGCTTATGCACTTGCAGCTAAGGGTGAAGATGGAGTTAAAGAAGGGATCGAGATGTTGAAGAAAGAGTTTGAGTTAACTATGGCACTTCCTGGTTGTCCCACCATTGCTGACATAACCAGAAACCATGCTAAGACAGAGCCTGAGAGGTCACTTCACTCTATGCTTTGATCCCAATGACCTGGTCTCAGAAACTTTATCAGACAGTTAAACAACTGTCAAGGAAAGTGATTACTATGCGTGAACACTGATTTTGTTGCTTATCAAACTGTTGTGCAAAAAGCCTATGAGAGAGAACGGTTTTCCGAAAGCTGATCAACTCTTTGATAAATAAATGGTAATAAAGGGAACTTTGATCTATCAGCTCTCAACAAAATGATCTTATTGTATAAATCAGTCTGACAAGTAAAATCCCTGGTCTGGAAAGAAAATGAGCTACAGCTTGATTTACACGACCAAAATAAGCCGTCTCTAGCCACTTAGAGAGGAAGAAGTTGTTTCTGAATTTTAAGGCAAGGCACTCAAGATGATGAAAGTTCCTCCTGGAGCTCCAACTGGGACAGACGATACTCTCTCTCAAACATCATAAACTCCTGCATATGTATTACATCCAAATAGGTTTAGATGGTTCTCACTTACTAAGTATAACTAATTTGCAAAAGGAAGAGTAAATAAAGGATGGCGAGTCTTTGGTATTGTTCTTCAGAGAGTAACGCATTAACTATTACTAACCTGTAGCTGTAGCTGACTGAATAAAGAGAGAAAACCAGTTTCATCAGAAGCCACGAGCTCAATCAGTTCATCGTGATCTTCAGGTGGATTTCCCGACTCCATTAGAAAAACAGACACCTGCAAGCAAGTAGTTTAACGAGGGCGAAGTCATCAAACCAGGAATATACAAGTAGGTTTATGTTTCAGCCTTCTCTCTCACTAATGTCAGAGATCAAAGACTTTTATATTCCCTTCAAAGAAGATTATCAGACACTTTTTTTTAATAAGTCCGCAGTTACATATGGAAGAAGCTAGTTGCAAATAAGAGGTCTTACCTGCATAGATCGAAGAACGAGCTCTGGTAGACAGCATCTTCTACAGAGACCGCGGACAATATAAGTTGCAGGTGTTTCAAGCGAGCCTTCTTTGCTTGAATACCAAGCGTCTAGGCGGGATATATCCATTGTAACACCTGCCTGGAACCGGGTAAGCTCACCTGCAGGCAAATTTATTTATTTTGCTTGTTTAATTGACGTTGGTGAGATATCATCTGGAATGAAACATCTCCATATATATATGGAGAAAAGGAGGTAAAAATACAGTTAAGGAGAGATACGTTATGTAGACATCCCAACCTTTAAATCCAGCTGCCGCAACTGCACTTAAAAGACCTCCGTCATTGGCATTATGTAGCCCAAGTCCATCACCCTCAGTTGCTAAACACCGGAGCACAACCTCGATGCAGTAGCTGTCCCTTGATGAAATGGATACATTTACCTGCAGCAAAGATCAATGTAAGTAATACGTACCAGACTACTTTCTAGATTGTGTCACATCTTAACACCCATTTCTATTGCATAACTATTTAAGACAAATACTCTAGTCCAGGGAATATGCATACTATATAGGCCTGGGTGAGGCAAAAGCAAGGATAACGGGTAAAAAAACAGATACAATAAGAAGATTGGATGAAGGGAGTACCATTAGCTGACGGTCTAAAACAACTTCCTCAGTGACAGAGGCGTAAAGGGCACTCATCAATGCCGCACAAATAGTGGCATCTGGGCGCAAACATTCACCAGAAGGCAAACAGAGCATTGCAGTTGCATGCAACTCAAGGAACGTATATTCTTCTGATTCGAATACATTGTCTTCGAGAAATGTCAACCAGGGATTGTCTTTCCCTATGCAATGAGGTTCAAAACTATCACATTAAACAGCATATCCAACAAATGTAAAAATTATTCTTCTTTCATACAAGTTAACCATAGATTATAATGTACAATGCCACTTACTGAGGAGCAGTAGCAAAGAAGAATCCAAAGTCTCTGTAGCTGCTACTATAGCTTTCTGATTTTCCTCTTCTGACAAATCAGTGACTTCAGCATTCTCTACTTGGAATTTGAGCCAGTTGCGATATTTTGCGTCACAGGAATAATATTCATTCTATTTAAAAACGAAGAGATACATAGTTAGACGCTTAACTTTTAAATCCACGGAATAACTAAAAGAAAAAGTGCAGTGAAGCATACCCAGTCTTGGAACTCTTGCAAATTCTCGGAAACATAGTCCACGAGGGTATCTGGATTTTCTGAGAGTTGCTTCAGAGGTTCAGCAAGGAAACTAAGAAGTGTGTGTGCACCCACAGGAGTGGCAGGCACCCTCCACATGGCAATTAAAGCGAACTCTCGGAAAAGTATGTTGCTGTAGGAAGAGAAGAGGAATAATACCATGAAACAGGGGCAAAGGTGAATGTAAACGGAATTGAAGACGGACACTTTACATATTAAAAACAACTAGTTCTACATTAAGGATAACTGAGTTGCGAATTAGCCTACATGTGTCAGTGTGTATTGAGCGTACCTGTGCATCAAAGATCGCAAGAGTAATTTGGAAGTGACATCCTTGACATCCTTTATAGTAGATGGAGGTGTAAAACAGAGCCACTGGATGGCTATGGCTTTTTGAAGACTCTGTTGACGATGCTGCTCTGCAACATCAACTGAGGGATCATATTTTGCAAGTTTGATTTCCCGAGATCTTGACAAAACCCTGTGAATGTTCCATAAAATTGCATTTTCTGAGTTTAGTAGAGTAAAATGTATCAGGAAAAAATATGATAAACCAGGAAAAAAAATCTCTGAATACCTGTCAACTATTTCCTCAAAATTTCCTTGTGAGTCATCCACATGAGAGAATGGCAAGTATTCCATAGCGGAGAGGAAGATTTTGTACTTCACATGTACGCTAGTTTTCAGGGGAGACGGAAACAAATGTCAATGAATTTGCATTATGCCATGCATGTATAAACAACGAGTGCTTGTCCGCAAACATAAATGTTTAGTTGAGAGGATGACAAAATGCAAAATAAACGAATCTCTTCCCATATTTATCATCCAACGGCTGATAATTAGAAATTACCTGCTATGCATTCTTAGCTCCATCATGTGTACAAAAAGTTCAATGCAACGGTGACCAGCAAGCTGAGATGCATATATTCCTACTAGTTCTTCATGTTGTTTTGAAAATAAGAACATCGAGTACCTGGCAGCATTTCACAGATTACTAGAAAGCACACTGAACGTAATATGAATGTAGATGTAAAATTGTATTTAAATTCCAAAAACGGCGTGGAACCAACTCAAAGTAACTCACATATGAAGAATAAGATCGCCAACATTACTGAGCTTCTCCCTGTCCTTGATTTCATCAGCAAGCATATATCTAAGAACAAGCACCACATGAGCACCGAACTTTATCATATGAGGATCGCCATGGGGCCTGCAAGATGCATAACAAATTGAGTCAAAAATAAGTAAATGTATAGTTATCCGTCTTCTTTGCAATAACCAAGGAACAACAGCAAATATGCAGAAGGTATAATTCAAATGAAATTAATCCTAGCGGAAAACTATATCACAAATTATTTAATACAAGTGAAACTATATAGAAAAATATTGTTTACCTAAAATTGCTTTGATCATCTTCTAAGGGCGCGATCCATGACCATATTAAATCAAGAAGATGTGAGATATCCCCCTTCATAAGGTTCATCTGCAAAAGAAAGTACAAGGGATGACTACGCACATAATACATGGTTCCTACAGCTTGACGGAAACATGTTTGGCATCTAAGATACCTGTATTTGCCGGTGCTGCTCTTTGCACCCCCTGACAACAGCTTCGTGTACCATTTCCCTATGCCAAGAATAAAACAATACGTTAGGCTGTAACTTTCTACGGGAAAGACAAAGAAAATTGCCCAAAATTTGTATGCATACCCTGAATGGAGTTTCTGAAGAAGAGCAGAAAGATCACGGGGTTGTTGGTTTAGAACATGGAGCGGCCAATCTTCTGGCCCAAATGAAGCCTGGCTACCATTTTGCATAGTTTCAGGGCTTTCATCAAGACGGCTTCTAAACCTTTCTGCCAAGCCTGGCTTTGATTGAGCGAGTTCTAGATCAACTTGAACATCAAGCCATGATTTTGCCATCGCCCAGCAAGCTGACTGCATAAATATCACTGTTGAGTCTAAGATCATGCAAATGCAGCACATAGACTAAGCTACGAGATATGTTGGAAATTATAGCAGTTTCCAGTTCTTCCAACGTTTTGCATAGGAAAGTAAGGACTAAGGATGATGAAACAAGTATTGCCAATATCGCATACTGATACGAACTTTGCTAGAAATCTGAAACCACAGAAACTATATTCTTGAAAGAAGATATCAAAGTGTGAATTGGAAAACTATCTAGCCTTTTCTATTTCCAACATAACTAAAGTAAAAATGCCTTAATAGTTTCCAAATCGAATAGGTTTAGTAATTAAGATTTTTAAAAACATTCGTATCATATATCCCGTTTTATCAGGAACCAAATATTTCACGAGTGAAGTGATAATCCAACAGAGACACACGTACAGGGTGGGGCCTATATAACTTAAGAAGAGAACTGACGTTTCAAATAAGCACCTTAAAACATAATGCTGAGAAACTTGCCATGACAACCAAGAAAACAATTTCAAATTTATGAATTCAAAATGGCAACCAAGGGAGTACTGTTCTCAACTATACTAAAAATCGGATTACACAAGTGCGCATGTTTTACCTCCCAATCAGTACAAACTGGTAAGATGCGGTTCAGGTTGCTACATTGGTTTGCAAAAACAGCAACTTCATGTTTGCCGCCATCCTGCTCTGCGATTTTCTTCAGAAACAAAATATTTTTTTTGATAAGAAACAAAGCACTTTTTAGTTTCTCGTAGATGGAAAATAAGAATTTAGTTCATCTAGAAAGCAGCAAACCTATTAAGATTGTAATTACCTCTGACGCGCAGTACGAAGCCCATTTCCAAAGACGCAGCTGATTGCCGAAGCCACTTTCCAGCTCGATAGCTTGGAGAGTCCTATTTTTTCCATTCTTTAGCAGTGCCTCAACAGAAGGAAACATGTCCATTCCAGAAAAAGGGCATAAAGTTGCAGCTCTCCATGGCTGCCGAAGTAAAAATTAAAAACGATATTATAGCTACACACTTTTGTAACTGAGAGAATCCATCTAGTGTAGGTTGTAATATTACCTGCCCAGCAGACCTGCAGAGATCACATGCCTCCTCTATTCTCCCAGCCCTTATCAAAATCCAAACATCCTCAAGAAGAGATTCATCTTGTTTCTGCCAAAGAAAGGTTGCAAATAATAATTTTATTCAACAGCGACAACAAGACCTTCACAGCACAGATATAGACATCCACAGGAAGGCCAGACCATACAAAAGAAGCATTCACAATTACTATATTATACGCCTTCGAAAAAGCAATATACTTACATAAAACTGAGTGAGAGGACAAATTATTGTTTATTAAAAAACGAAAATGGGTGGCAATTCTGACATTTTTCTTTCAGCCCTCTTTATCCACAGCTCATTGCTGTCTGGGCAGTTCCACCAACATTGTTTAATGTATACCATATATTGCATATTACATGAACAGAATATAATCAAAGGTAAAACATGCCCACCAGTACTACGAACATTAAACGAACCTAACTTCAACCTTTGCTGAACAGACTTACATTGTCATCAGGAAGAAGACGAGCGTGTTCACGAGTTGGAGCATCAAAGTCTAAATGGTGTACAGTGTCAGCGGCAGCGCCAGTTTTCTTGAGGTACCTTTGTGTGTGATGCCACACTCCAGCGTTAGGAAGATAAGTACCCACATGAGATCCCTGCACCTGAAAACATATACATTTCCTTGTGACTAAATTATAATCGACTGTTAACTAGCTCTCTTACTCTGAGGGTTCATCACGCAATTATCTACCTAAGTTGAACAAAGATAGGAAACAGTACTAACACCCTAAATATATGGCAGTTGGCAAGTAGTAAACACAAACACCTAAGTCTGATTTCAGAAGCAGTAATATTGTCGAGGTATTCTCTAAGTTTCTCAGATTCCATTCATATACAATTAGATCAAGAATTTCTGTAGGTGGAGGGCAAATACTACTAGAAAAGAAAAGCAACATTAACCGTTTTGTTCCACTTCTGTTCCTTGTAATCGTGATGAAAAGTTAGAGTAACCACAATGCAATTAGTGAGTAACTAATGATCCTATGAATGAGCTTTACCTAGGGATAAATGACCACATCAAACAGTCAAGTATCATGCCAAAAAGAGACTGGTAAAGTAATATTGAGAAAGAATGTATTGAATAGACACCTTCCTTTCCAAATCAAGTGATTTGGAAGCTAGTTCTTCCAGCCACAGGACAATCCGAAGGCATAGCTGAGCTGTATGGTCGTTTACAACAAACTGACAAGACTCCAAATGAGATGTTGATGGTGACTGCAGACATTAGAGAAAGTCACATAACTCCATTCGTAAGTGTACTAAATAGGAAGGAATCATTGAAAAGTATTAAGAAAAAATGGATTACCATAATCAATTCCTCTGGAACTTCTTCAGTAGCTGCAAGAACAAAGACGTATCATTAATACCCTCTCGAGATAAACATGAAAATATCACATGACACACACAGCTTTAACAGACATCCGTACGCAAAGTGAACAAAATGCCTACCCTACTCCATAACCCCCAAGAAAACAGATAGATGAAGCTTAGTTTCCTAACCTTTTCCATATAGGTTCCATAGAAGTGACCAGGAGGCAGCCTCACCAAGCAAAAGCTGAGCCTTCTGTCTCATAAGTTTATCCTCTACAACCCGATGTCTTATATCTGATCCATACCTGTCGATAACAGCAAAGATAATGAACAAGAAAGAAAAAGTTGAAGTTGAAGAAGCTTGACGGTCCACCTCTCAGAGCCAGAAGACGTACCTAATTGATTGTGAAACATCCCTGCATGACTCCTCAAGTCTTAATATTAGATCTGGAATGGGCATGAGTCCTGCAGAACCAAGACGTCATAATTACAATAAGAGATAACCAGACATAAATGAGAGTCTAGCAACTAAGTAAAGGAATCCTTTTAGCCCAGCATAAAAATGGAAACAGGAACATTGATTAACGAGATTTTTGAATACAATGAGAACCACACACGCATGCACAAACACACACACACAAATATCTGGATGTTCATGTGTATAAACATGCTTAATATGAAGATTAATATACCAAACAAACCTTGAAGAGCAGAATCAAACAGGGAAGCAAAGAGAGCAAAGGTTGTATCTCCACTCTCCGCCAACTCATCATTCTCAATCTTGCAAGCCTTCAGTGACTGACTTTCTACACGGCGAAACAAAGCCTCATCATCACCATCCAGAATTCCACCACTTTCCCTCCTCGAAGCAGAGAGCGGATTTACAGGCGTTCCTTGGTAAAGATCGGTGTGAAAGTTGTCAACCTCTTCCTTAATGTTTTCAAGAAGCAACGCAGTATTCGTCGGACTATGGATGGAATGCCCATCATAAAGTAACCTATTCTCACTGACATTCGGACTCGAAAATTCCTCATGTGGCGAAGTAGAGTGTCTCTTCCTGCAATGTATCATTTCACAAAAATGTTATACCTCAAATACGCAATGGTTACAATTACAACAGTACACATCAATGCAGAGTTACATGAAAACAAAGAAAAACGAAAAAATCTTCGAGGATGATTCCTAAACTCCTTCTCCTAATGAATTCATGAACTAATTAGTCTAAAATCCAAAAACCCTAAAAAAAAGTCCATATCTTTAGAAAACAAAAAAGCATTCAACTTTTTTGATACAATAGCCAATGTAGACGCTTACAATCAACCCACAACCCAATCCATCTAAAAACCCCATCATCAACCAGAATCGAATAACTAACCAAAATCGAAGAAAGGGTAGTTGGGATCTTTACCCATAGCGACGGAATTGATCTCTAACAGTGAGGACCTCGGGGTCGAAGTAGCTAGGAGAAGTGTCCATATCCATCTCCATTTTTTCTCAATCCAACCTCAAAAGTTGAAAAGCTCGTGCGTCGATTAGGGTTTTTGCTCGTTAAAATCTAAAACCCTCCGCCTAGTGGAAGACTTCGCCGGCACCAATACACGGGAACAGTCACGCGGCTAAATTTAAAGAAAAGCTAGCTAAAACGCCGCGTTTTAACTTTGAAGCTCAGTGAAAGGGTATAACCGTAATTAGATAGAAAATTAGGGGTAGTAGATATAGCTATCTATATATATAAAAGAGGGTTTTCCCTCATTCTAGACTGCCATGTCATAAAATAGGGGAATGAGCATTTGCCACCTGTCCTAATCCAACGTAAATCTTACTATCTTTTGTGTTTTAATGAGCTTTTAAATGCATGTTTCTGGGCTTCAAAATATTACGTTGAAATGAATACTTAAAGATTATTGGCCCAATATTTTCGTGTGATTCGTCTTCTCTTTCTATACGGTATTGCCATTAGGGTTCTTTATAATCTACAAATCTGCTTATGTCTATCATTTATGAAGATTTTAAAATTTTCAGATTGAGATACTTAAGCTCTGTTGGCGGCGTTTCGTTTTGGTTACTAACCACATTGTCGTTACAAGTTTATTGATTCAGCATTCATTCAACATCATTAAGTCTTCCTTTTTTCTCACGACCCACTACAACCACCATTACGTATTCAATGTATCTTTATCCTCTTTCAAGGGGTGAATCTCCTATAAAAAGATTAGTCCTCCTGCATTGAGTATCACCCTCACAATTCCAAAAGCATTTGATACTTCTTTTTCATTATAATGGCTAAGCAGCTATGTTCTACTAGCTGATATGATGGCCGGCGAGTGTTCCTCCACTGTTGAAGTGAGGTTGCTCAGATTCTTGGAATTGCCTGAAGCTTTAAACGTGGTGGCAATTTGATGGACGTTGACATGATCTTCATCGATGCTAAAGTTCTCAGTTCTTGAAACTCATGAACAGATTTTTCTGTTAACTATTTCTGGTTTCGATAGTCATAAATCTACAAAACTCTGTATCCAGATCTTTTTCCAAAATATAAATCTTGAACCTGTTTGTTTATTTGATTTATTTGGTGTCACCTTTAAGAAGGCTCGCGCATCAGCAGCTTCAATTCAAAAAGGCACGAAAGGAGTAATTAGAGTTGATATAATGTCTCGAGCCAGTTCTTACAGTTCGTATAATGCTTTCGCACCGATGTGGGTTTTTAAAATTATGTCCTTATCTAGAGTTGCTATGTTTTTGTTTTTATTTTATTTTAATATTACCAACTTTGATAATTTATTTTATTTTAAGACTATTATGAAAACAAAGCGTTTGTGAATTGTAACAAAACTTTCCCACCTCATTAAATCACTAAGTTTAGGTTTACTGCTCATCACAAATTTAATAGTAGAATTAAAATTTGTTCATCTAAATAATAATAGAAATTTTATGTAATAAATGTTACATTAAGTAATATTTTATTTTCGTAACAAAACAGTGAATGTTCTATGTATTAAACTTTGATTTAATAAATCAGAGGCAAAGCTGAATTTTTAATGTTATATAAACAACCAAATTTTAATGTTAGTTATTAATGTTAGGCTGTTTCTCTATATGAATTTCAGTAGTATTTTTGGTGTCATATAAACAACTTACGTCTTCATCTTCTTTATTTGATTTTTTAATTCAAACTGAAAATCAAAAACACTATCACTGATTTGATATTTTTGTTGTGTAGTTATCTAGAGTTGATTAATATAACTATAGAATTCATGTTTTTTTTCCTAACATTTAAAGAATTCATATTACAATAGAGAATGATGATCATGTACAGTCACTTTTGAGTTGAGTTTTAAAACATGATATTAATTTGTTGCGTTACTCGCAAATCAGCACCTTTTTTGTTTGGGCTACAAATATACAGTACTACATTTACTTGCTCATAAAATCATTCCCATTAAAACCAAAAACAGTCCATGCTATGCCACTCACCGTTTAGCTCACCTCATATCCTTAACCATCATCTAATAAAGTCAGAGAATCTGTTAACATAGAAATCACAGCAACAGTACTCAGACATGGTCAAGAAGGCAGCCAAGAGAAGAGCTAATGCTGTTAACGGCGAGCAGATCAACAGCAACCAAGGTCGTCGTATCATAAACGCGGACTCAGAAAATGATACGGACATTGACGATGAATTCATCTCAGGTACCTAAAGTTGCTTTAAAAATGATTGGGTTGATGTTTCCTAGAAAATTATGTGAACTTATCAATCCATCCAAGACATGCAAACAGAAGTGCCCGTGGTTAGATGCTCAGTATCTCTCTCATGAGACACTTGAGAATTTCAGCTATCATTCACCAACAAGTACATATTTGTTGTCTGTCATGCTTTTTTTTCTTTTGAAAAATAAACAAACAGTATCGAGAATATATAGAACTTTCCACCAAATGTTTAAGAGTCTCATTAGAACATTGCTATTTACTGCGTACACATTTATGATTTTCAAGTTTATATGAAACTTCCATCTATTGCATCCTGTCTAACATGATCTATCTCATACAGTAATTGCAACACGATTAGCTCAGCAAACCCGGATGCTCCTTCGATCTACTAATTAAATCGACACATATATTATCAGGAATCAAGAGGTTAGTCACAATTAACCGTTTCTTATACAAGTAACATTCTCAGTGTCCATAACTCACAAAAAATCTTTTACTTCCTCAGCTAAAACTCAAACATTTAAAAGACGTGGGAGAGGAAGAACTCACACTTTACCAGGTACAAATATATATGTACATAACAATTATACTTTTCAAGACTAACAACAATAGTGACAACAATCGTTACCACCAATATAGATTCCATTTGAAACACACCAGATAGCAAATTATAACAACAAGTATATAAGCCATAACAACTCGAAAATCAAATCCCGCGCGTAGCGCGGACCGACCCTAGTTAATGATAATCACTACAAAAAAAAGACTGTATTACATCACTTAAATTGTATCACAAAGATAAGTGATATTAGTTTGAATTATTTATTAAAAAGTGATGCAGAATATTTGTTTCAGTATCAGTTATAGTAAACGATGTTCTTAAAATTTATCTAACATCATTTTCATTGCAACTGATACAAATATATACTAGTTTACATCAGTTCAAACAACTGATACAAAATATACGTTTACATCACGTAAATAACTGATACATGTATTAACTTGTGTTTATATCAGTTAGAAAAATGATATAAAGTAACATTATTTATAATAAACGATGCAAATTTGATATAAAAATAAATTAGTTTACAAAATATTAGTATATGTCGTTCATTTTATTGTTTTGATGATTCCAGAGCTTATTTTTATAAATTCGAATATTCAATATTGATTAAATAAATTTTTATTCTATCTTACAAAAAAATCTGATTAAATAATCAACCTAAAATTAATTCTGTAAAATATATATAGCTGAATTTTTACATCAAAATATATGTAAATGATTATAAATACATAATTATTAAAAAAAACTAGATGAAAAGATTTTACGACATATATGGTAAAATTTTACCTGAAATAAATACTTATAGTTAATTGACATTTAACCTGAAATAAATGCGTTATTTACTCCAACTCTCGTTAGGAATGTATTATACTGACCTTTTATTTAGTTTGTTAAGAAATTTTTGTGACATTAAAAATAAATATTTTTTGACAAAGAAAAATAAAAATATATGTTACCACAAATATAGGGATCTCCTTTTTTATCTCACTCCACAAACTCACATTCCTTTTATCACGTCAAAAACTTCTCTAACTCCCACAACATTTAGAAAACTTTTTTCAACCACCGTTTTCAAAGTTGATATCTGATGACTGATCATCTTCTAAAAACTTCAAAGAATTTATTACTTTGTATTACTACATGTTTTCTTTTATTCCCTCACCTATTCGTTTCTGTTTGCTATTTGGAATAGTATTCACATTCCTAATAATCGTTGATAGATGAAAGTGATGATAAGGTAAATTTCATCAGTGGAGATATACTTCGAACGTTTTCTACAGGAGAAACATAAGAGGTATTTAAGATTATATGCTATTCAATATTTATAAATCAATATTCTCAAACAGATTCATCAAAGGTCTTATGAAATTTATTTTCTTTAGTTTTTACAGGGAAGTGTATCTTCAGATATGTTGATCTTCAAAGAATCTTCATCATGAACAGTTTACAATTCATGGCAGAAATAGAGCATGTGACCTCTACAAGAAGGAACAAAGAACAATGAAT
>CAKOAT010048488.1:78468-118348 GCA_932364175.1 Eruca vesicaria subsp. sativa | reverse complement strand
GAAATAAATATTTAACATCAATTATGATTAGTGATGTGAATAATAACATCATTTCTAACAAGTGACACATATTAAAATCACTTCAAGTAATTAATGCAAATATTTGCTATTTTTACATCAGTTATGAACAAAATGATACAAATTATTTGCATCACCAAAAACTAAGTCATTTATGGAAGTGATGTAAAATGCTTTTACATCATTTATAAATAATACAAATATATAAATTAAATGATTTAAACTAATCATTTTTTTGTAGTGAATTAATTAGGCGATTGGTTTAGTTTTGGGATGATAAATAAAAATAATTCTCAAACCGTTATTACAAAACAGCCGAGCGAAAGCGGGTTTTAGCGCTGTCTCCAAGGCGTGTTGTCTTATCCTCAGAGGGAGATCTTCTTCAGCCATGGCGGCGATTATCCGGTGCTGCTCCTCCTTTTCCGATACCTCCCGCGGCGACAAATCTCGAGTTCCAGGTTAGCTCATTTTGTCTAGATCAGATTCCTAGTTCACTGTCTCTGTTTGCTTAGTGTGAGTGATCCTTCCTCGTTCGCTAATTAGGCATCAGAATCTCAAAGTTTAGACATGCTTTTAGCGTTTGGTGAGTTGTTTTGTGTGTAGTAAGCATGTTACTACTCATTCATTCATTCGAGATCGTTCTTGTTCTCATTTGTATTCTTATGGTGGAACTTTGATATCGTTCTTGTGTTAAAAAACAAAACGATATTTCTATAATATAGTTCAATCTCGCGTCTTTGATCTCTCTTACAGAGACTGGGAAGTTAGCTAAATCATTTGGTTGCTCCTTAGTCACAACACCTGGGGCTTATCATCCTATCTCCATGATCAAACCTTTGTCTACCAACAACCCCAAGGAGCGTGAAAGCAAGGGAATCTTACAGACAACACGTGGCAGCGTGGAAACTTTTGACAAGTTGTCAGCTTTTCAGGTATGTTGCTTGACTCAGTTTTTTTCTTCATGTTTTTAAGTTTTGCATTGTGATAGTAAGCCTATAGACAGACGTGGCAGGGAATTGGGAGGCTCAAATTACCGGTGATGCCAGTGTTGTTGACAAACTCGATTTTGATGTGTACACCACTTGAAGCTTTAGCTGCTGAAGTTTGTGAGCCAGAGAACTCCATGTTCAGCATGCCAATTTTGTCGCTTGTAGCTCTTGTTGGAGCCACTGTTGGAGGTAGTAATCTGCTCTTTCTTCAGTATATATGCTTCTACGAACTGTATACAAATGGGGTTTTGAGAAGACTTTTTTGTGGTGTACTAACCAGGGTTGCTTGCTCGGCAGAGGAGAGGGGAGTTACAGAGGCTAAATGAACAGCTACGGCAGATCAACGCAGCTCTTAGGAGACAAGCGAAAATCGAGTCCTATGCACCAGGTTTAAGTTATGCACCAGTAGGAGCAAGAGTCCCAGAGAGTGAGGTCATCATGGAACCAAAGAAACATGAGTTGATCTCCAAGTTGAAAACAGGAAAGACCTTTCTGAGGAGTCAAGAGCCAGAGAAAGCTTTTGAAGAGTTCAAGACAGCTTTGGAACTTGCCCAGAATCTCAGAGACCCCATCGAAGAAAAGAAGGCTGCTAGAGGCTTAGGCGCTTCGCTGCAACGTCAAGGGAAGTACAGAGAAGCCATACAGTATCACAACATGGTTTTAGCTATCTCAAAGAGGGAAGGAGAAGATTCTGGAAGCACTGAAGCGTATGGAGCTATCGCAGATTGTTACACTGAACTGGGAGATCTCGAGAAAGCTGGTAAGTATTATGACAGTTACATTGCTCGGTTAGAGACAGATTGATTCATCCGCATTGTCTTTGTGTATGTTTGTTGTGTTCATGTCAAAACACATAAAATGGATATTTGAATCCCTTTTATTGAATGTAAGTTTGTTTCTTACAATCCATAGCTAAGAATACAACTGAAGATATCACTTTATATAGATATGTTAAGTGAGAGAAGACAGACAAACAGACACACAAAGAAGTTCTAGAGCACACAAAAAAAAGAGCAAGAGATCGAAATTTGAGAACAAAGTCACATGGGCGCTACAATATGTGGTTTATTACTGGTAGTACATGAGCTGCTGTGCTGCAGCTACATTCTGAAAGCCACCGTCATACATGGCTGCACTGGCTCCAGCTGCATTGATTCCATGAGCTGCCTGCCTTAGCGGGTGTTGACCTTGTGGATGCATCAAAGCCATCTTGCTTAGTGCCAATTGTCTCTCATAGACTAAGAGATCAGCTGCAGATAGACCAGACACTGGTGCTGGGGCAGGTGGAGGAAGTGGGTTTGAGGCTGTTCCTGGTGGAGTTGGTTTGCTACCCCATGAGCACTACAATCAAAGTGATAATAGAATCAAATGTCAGACTACATTCTAAGTGTCGTCTCTAAATATGTCAGATAATGCTACTTTGGGAGCAGTGATACTGATATCATATAAAGGGAGGGTTCCCTTTGTTTAATGGTAAAAGTACCTTAATCTGTCTGTTAAAGAGGTAAGGCTGCGAGTTACCCATCTGAATAGCAAGAGCAGCCTCCGGATGTGTGTTATATCTCACAAAACCAAAGCCTTTGTCTCGTTGGACGCGGACCTCTTCAATAACACCAGCACCAAGAGCATGGAAGTAGCGGTGCAGATCAAGCTGAGTTACCTGCAAGATAAGATAGTTGTAAATGATGTATTAGGCAGTAATATAATCAGAGCCTACAAAAGTTCCCAAGAGAACATTGACTTACCTCAGGGGCGAGGTTTCCTACATACACAGTGGTAAACTGAGAGTTGTTCTCAGGAGCATCCTCAGTTAAAGTCTCTTTTCCATCCTCTGAACAATCAAACGACCAACGTAGCTTTGTTAGCTGTGGGTGTTTCATATTTACCCAGTAAAACATACAGAGCTGACATGTGTTTCAAGAGAAAATCAATGTCACCAATTCTACTTAAACGAGAATTACGAAGTAGTAGAAATACAACCTGAAGAGCCAGTTGTGAATTCGACAACACTTTTTCCATCAGAGCTAAGCTTGTCCTCACCAGAAGTAGCGCCTTTTGTGGCCCAGTTGCATCTGATCTGTCTGCTACTCAACCACTTACCTGAGAAAAGATGATAGAAGCAATAATTAAGTACCAAAGGATAAAGAGAGAACCACAGTTTTTGAAGCTGAGCTCGACTGGAACAGTTAAGTCGCATAAAACACACAGAATCCTTCACGAGGTTTTCTTTTGAAGTACAGTATCATCCAAATCTTAAGAGTTTCAAAGTTAAACAAAGCAGAATTTACAACAAAATGAAGTCGTAAGATACGATACTTACCATTCATCTCATTTATGGCAGTTTGAGCATCCTGCAAATTAAATTAAACATTTAAATCAATGTAAAAAAACCCATGAACAATCTTCGAGCTACAAAAAAAGATAAGAGAATAAACAGTACACCTGTTGATTGCGGAAGGAAACAAACCCAAAGCCTCTTGAGCGCCCAGTTTTTTGGTCCCACATAACTCTTGCATCACTTCAAGTGAGTGAAATATTACACGCAGTTAAAAAAAGTTCATGAGTTGGATGAAATGTTTTAAAAGATAAGCTTAATCAATAGGGAAGGAGCTTCGTTATTCAGAGAGTTCTGTTCACAGCAGAATCTTTAAGCTAGAATAACAGTTTTTAAAGACATAGTAGAATTCGCTAACAAAGAGTTTGATCAAAAATGCGGACTTACGAACAAGTGGGAAAAACAGAAAAGCTTTGATATAATGCAGCGTCAGTGACATCTGGACTGAGATCTCCAACGAAAATGTTGTAGTGACCTGCATCCCATGAAGACAAAACATTGAACATCTACACTTTCCTAGAACCAAACAAACACAAAATGTAACTCTTCAAAGGTAAATCAAAACTTACTAGATGTGTCTTCCCTCTGACCAGTGGCATAAGCCCAATTGACTTTGATAGGCTGTCCGAACCTGTGAACGCAAGTATTAAACCTTAAGTGAAAGCGTTCCAAGAATAAAGAGGCGAACAGAACAACAAAGATTATTCCTTACAAGTGTCTTCCATTGAGAGACAGTATAGCAAGCGCAGCAGATCTTCGGTCAAAGTAGTGGACAAATCCATATGATGACTGTGAAATAAAAAAGACGCATACTAGTTTAGTTATGCTCGTCCAAAACAAGATAATCCTCACAATCTTAAGACCATAAAGAAAAAAAAAAAAGCAGGTGGATTTCGAATCTCTCTACCTTATCTTTTCTGATGAGTTTACTGCTTTCAACAGGGCCGGTGCTAGTAAATATCTCCTGAAGAAGAGGCTCTGTGACCTGTATATGGATGTTCCCAACATACCTGTAAATATTAAAACAAATACAAGACTTAGTTAAAAACATATACTGAGAACACTGCTCCTTCAAACAAAGTGAAAACTCAAAAACAAACCACTCACACGCTACGGCAAGTACTGGGATCAAAACCAGGGGGTAGGTTTCCACTTGGAAGAGGCTCTAACTGCAAACGCCAAAGATGAAAAAAAAAAACAAAAAGAGAAAAGATCATTCCTTTTTCAACCCACAAAGTAAAAACTCAGCTCACAAAACTATAATACTTAGTTAAGACTCAAAGGCGTCAAAGACGAGATAAAGGAAACAACTTTCTAGCCTAGAATGATCTAAGAACCCTAACCTCTCGTTCAATCAAGTGTTTCAGCACAAACTAAACCTGACCCACAAGAGATGCGATAGAAAGACTGAAAAGAAAACTCCAATTTTGACCAAAATTAGACACATCGATAAGGTAGACAAACCTGAGGAGGAGCCATAACACCAGGATGGTAAAGAGAGTGTTGCTGCATCAAAGCTTGCTGCTGCATCAGAGCAGCTTGTTGTTGCCTCATCCTAGGATTCTGCATTTTTTTTCCTTTCCACTGCTGAAAAAGGAAATATGTTTGTTTCCGACAGGGAATTTGATTATTTTTTTCCTCAGCTAGGGTTCATATTCAGGTAATGAAGAAAGAAAACGAGAAAAACAAAAAGAAAAGAAAAAGGTAAAAAGAAAAAAAGAAAAAAGAGAAAGAAAAAAAATCAGAGAGGAAAGAGAAAGAAGTTGTCCGTAGAAGATGAGAGTGACCGTGCGGCACAAGTGAACTATTTATAGGAACATTTATTTTATTTCAGAAAAGAAGCGGGTTACGCTAACTTCACAGCCTTGTGACGTTTACTTTTTATGACAGCCAATGATATTCCTTATCCGGGTGACAGCCCAGGCTTAGTGTCTCAGGCCCAAGCCCATGAATAAACGGCGTCCTGGACCATTTTTCTGACGACCTGTAATGCGGGACCCAGGCGTGTAATAATGGGTTAGTTCGGTTTTGTGGCTGGTTTTTATAGTCCAAGTTCATGGACTCAGTTAATATAATAATGAAAATATCTATATATTTATGATTTTGTAGATATTTATGTGAGATCTACCAAAAAAATTCAATTGGAATTTTCAGTTTGTTTTTATGCTGGTATATGATTATTATTGTAACTTGACCATTTTAAAACATTTAATTATTATTTTCTTTCTGTTAATCGACTCGATTAAAATCATGTATGGACCACCAACCACATCACATTATGAGGTTTGACAATGAGCATGTAGTTTAGCTGGTTTTCGACTATTCAAAAACATATTAAAAGAAGAAAAAACATTTCCACTATAATAATTTGCAAAAATTTCCTCACCAAATTAGTACCTTTCTTTTTAAGTCATCTGTTGGATTAATGTGGTAAAATACCAGAGTTTAAACAAAGCATTACATGATCAACCTTTAAAGACCAGAAGTTCTAAACAAACACCATACCGCCATACACTAATCCGTTAGTTTCTAAAGCCATAAACCTATCACCAAATTAGTACCTTTCTTATCCACAGGTAATTTGATTCAAAAAATGTCAAAAGATAGTATTGATGGCCTTGCCAACACTGTCCAACCACGTCATAGTACTTTGGAAGAAAACAAAAACAAGCTCTAAATAATTAAAATTTTGATTCCTGAATTTATTAGCACGGAAACAAATACACTAATTTGTTTTCATATATATACCGAACGGCTACATTGATTTGTTTTTTGAAAATTAATTACTTCACTAAGTAGTGGTGATTATTGAATGATTAAGATAATGAAATTCAAAAAGAAAGTTTCCAAAACCTACTGGATTCAAAATGATCCCCCAAATATTAAATCAAAAGATCATAAAAAGACATGATTGGATATTTACATGTGTCTCTTTTTAAAGAAAGTGGGGGCTTTCTTAAGTTTAGACATAATAGCATTTATTACAAGATTTTCACCAGTTAAGAAACTTGTCGGAAAGTTTTAAAATATTTTCCGGGAAATTACACACCGCCGGCGAGTAATTCGGAAAGTTACACGAAGAGAAGTTGAAAAGTCCCAAATACTCTATTTTCCACACAAAAAAAAAAAAACAAAAACAATACAAAAACAGACAGCTTGTTGCCTTAACTAGAAGACTTCTTCAAATTACAAAAAAAAAAAAAAAAACTGGAGTTTGGTTTCTCACAAGAATCTACCAATCTCCTTAACTGAATCCGAAGAGGTAAATGATTCTGATTAGTTCTGTTTCTAACTTTTTGCTGTTTTTCCTTTTCTGTTGGTTTGATTTTTTTAAGTCTCTGATTAGTTTTTTTTATAGATGGAACCACCGGAGAATACTGTTTGTTTAGATTCCAACGACTCATTAGAGACGGCGGAGAGGGTAATACTAAGATGGGACTCAACTTCCTCCGAGGAAGCTAGAGGAAAGATGATCTTCCAAAGCGATCGTGACGAGGTAGATCGGTTCTTAAGAGCCGTAGATGAAATCCAATGGTCAATATCTTCTCTCTCCTTCTCCTCCTCCTCCTCTCTTCCTCCTTCCTCCACCGTCGATGACCAAGAAGTCAAAGCTAAGTCATCTCTCCAAATCGCCATGGCTAGACTCGAAGAAGAGTTCCACAACATCCTCCTCTCTCAAACCTCCCCTTTCGAGCCTGACTCTCTCTTCCTCGAGGAATCATCTTCACTCTCCACACGCGCCGAAGAAGAATCAGATGTTGCAGATGAAGAAGAAAAAGAAGAAGAATCAGATGGTTCTGGTTCAAACAAGTTAACTCGTAGGAGAAGCAGTTACAGATCCACAAGCAGCATACGCGAGATGGATCTGATCTCACCAGAAGCAGTCTCTGACTTGAGATCAATCGTTCAGAGAATGGTCACCGCGGGATACACCCGCGAATGCATCCATGTGTACAGAAACGTCCGAAAATCCGCTGTGGAAAGCATTTTAAAGCAGCTAGGGATCGTCAAGATCAGCATCGGAGACGTGCAGAGGCTAGAATGGGACGTGGTGGAAGGGAAAATCAAGAAATGGATCCGTGCTGCGAAGGTCTGCATCAGAATCGTCTTCTCGAGTGAGAAGAGACTCTGTTCACAGCTCTTCGATACAACGGCCATGGATGAGACTTGTTTTATGGAGACGGTGAAGCCGTCTGCACTGAGGCTATTCACTTTCCCTGAGGCCATAAGTATCAGCAGGAGATCGCCCGAGAAGCTTTTCAAGATTCTTGATCTACACGATGCTATGGATGATATGTTACCTGACATAGAAGCCATCTTTGACTCGGATTCATCGCGCGATGTCTACGTGCAAGCTGGTGAGATTCAGACGAGGCTAGCGGAGGCGGCGAGGGGGATACTGTCTGAGTTTGAAAACGCGGTTCTTCGTGAGCCTTCTGTGGTGCCAGTCCCTGGAGGAACGATTCATCCTTTGACTAGGTATGTAATGAACTACGTCAGCTTGATCTCTGATTATAAACAGACACTCAACGATCTTATAGTGTCTGAGCCTTCAACCGGTTCTGATAACGCACCGGTTATTGACTTCACGGAGCTTGACGGTAAGTCTCCATTAGCTTTGCATTTGATATGGTTGATCATGGTTTTGCATTTCAACTTGGAAGAGAAGTCACACCACTACAGAGACACATCCTTAGCTCACATATTCATCATGAACAACATTCATTACATAGTTCAGAAAGTGAAAGGATCACCTGAGCTACGAGAGATGATCGGAGACCATTACTTAAGGAAACTCACTGGGATATTCCGCCACGCGGCGACAAACTACCAGAGATCGACTTGGGTCAGAGTGCTGAATAGTTTGAGAGACGAAGGGTTACATGTGAGTGGGAGTTTCTCATCTGGTGTATCGAGAAGTGCGTTGAGAGAGAGGTTTAAAGCGTTTAATGCAATGTTTGAAGATGTTCATAGGACTCAGTCTACATGGTCGGTTCCTGATGCTCAGCTTAGAGAGGAGCTGAGGATTTCTTTGTCTGAGCATTTGATTCCGGCTTATAGATCGTTTCTTGGGAGGTTTAGGGGTCATATAGAGAGTGGGAGACACCCTGAGAATTATTTGAAGTATTCTGTTGAAGATATTGAGAGAATCGTTCTTGATTTCTTTGAAGGATATGCACATCCTCCAAACTTGAGGAGACGATGATGGAAGAAGATTTGGAGAGGTTTACTTTCTCTCTTTTGTTTTGTTTTTTGTTTTGGTTCTCAGACACGTTAGGATGTTGTAGGATAGAGCCATTCTTTGAATTTTTATTCCTATTGTGCCAGAAGGAATAAGGTCCAGGTAAAACATACATTTGTGTTGTTGTTTTGTGTCATATGTATACTCTCTTCTAATGTTCAACGTCTTCTGATCATTGGATCAATTTATGTCATTGTTTGTGTACTTTTGGGTCTTTGTTTGGTAAGTGTGTTAGCCAATGATCAGAGTTTTTGTTCAGAACTTCACTAAAAGTCTTATTTTCAAACTAACTGCAAGATTAGTAACAAACTTGTGATTTTTTTTCTTCTTATAAAAATGTAAAATAGATCCGAAGACGAGTAGATTATTTTTGTCACTTTCAAAATGAAAAACGAGAACTACATCCACACACCAGAGAAGGCTCTTCATAAAACTTGTGAGCCAAAGCAGAGCATCAAAGCCAAGAATCAATGGGGACATAATCTGTCTTAATCGAAGTCAAGAAACTCCATTCTCTTCCTCATTGTTCCTCTCAGCTCACTTGCTTCCCTCTCCACTTTTTGCGCCTACACCAAGACACACACAGACCCCAAAACCAAATCATCAGCAAACATACGACATAATAAGTTAACCAGGTCTTATATCTGATGTGAAGACTTACCCTTTTAATTTCCGTCTCTGAGACACGAATCATATTTGGAGGAAGCTCCTCTCTCTCTGTGTCCTAACACATGGTTTTACAGTCAAGCTAGTGAACTGGAGATAAGGCAAAGTGAGACAACAAAAAACAAACAAGGAGAGAAGTCTTACAAGGTCACCAATCAGAACAACATTCTCTCCACGGATTACATAGAGGCCTAAAGGAATATCGCAGTATTG
This sequence comes from Eruca vesicaria subsp. sativa, assembly GCA_932364175.1. NCBI lineage: Eukaryota > Viridiplantae > Streptophyta > Magnoliopsida > Brassicales > Brassicaceae > Eruca > Eruca vesicaria. Next base: position 108,885 of record CAKOAT010048488.1, on the reverse strand, counting down.
CTCCCCAACAATAACCCTCTCGCAAGCACCTTCTAGAACCGCATTGGCTGTGAATGACAGCAAATAAATATGCTATAAGCCTCTTTCACTAACTACTAAGACTATCATAAATGCAGAGGAATGAAAAATAAAAGTATATACCGAATTGATCAAATGAACGGAGAGTTCCCATTAGCTTTCTACCATCTCTAAGGAGCACAAGTATCTTTCCTGCACCATCAAAAGCAGAGGCCAACATCAATAAGTAACTGATACTGATGCACAATCATTTATATTCAAAAGCATACAACTCCAAAACGAGATTGAGAATAAACCCATATCCCCCAAAAATCTACAAAACGAAGATTAAACTCGAATATAAATGCTTAAGCTTAAGAGTGAATCAAATTCAAAACAGGTTAGACTATATACTTCTAAAGTTGAATCATTAATGAGCTCAGCAACCTCACCATACTTCTCTATCCTTTAGTTAAAGGATAGCAATAATCATCAAGGAACAGTCCAAATTCACCTAATTGATAAACGAAAGCTTTCAAAATCCAACCTTTGAGATAACACAACGCTGAAATTGACAAACTTTGAATAAGACAGTAGAAATTAACTAAACTATTTAGCACTAAGAACTCAAAACCAAACACAAGAAACTCTGCCATGTCCATGAGTACACACACAAAACATACAGTTCAAAGAATTTGTGAAGCAGAGAGAGAAAGAAATTACTATCGAGATAACTAGCGAGTGATGTCGAAAGGTAAATATCTTCAGGACCAGCCCAAGACATCGTCACTGACTCTACTCGCTCGAAATTGAAGAAAAAGTTTCCGTCTTTCAATAAAACAAAACCGATTCAATGTTCTCAGAAGATAGAATCGCTTAATCGAACAGAGAACGAGGAAAAGAAAAATCAAGATTAGGGTTTTTTTGAGTGAGCGATAGAAAGATCGAAACACGGAGAAGGGTTTGTCAAAAAAATATAAAACCCAGATCCAATCCGATCCGATCCGATCCGATCGCACTTGGATGAGAAGGATAGTTGGAGAAGATCAAATCGACCACTCTCGTTCATAAATATTTATTGTTTATCCTACTATAGAGCTAAGGTAAATATTAAACATTACTAAAACATTAAACTAGGGTTGGGCAATCGGGGTCCCAATCGAGTTTCGGTTCGGGTTCATTCGGGTTTCGGGTTTTCGGGTTCATGAATTTCAGCCCCATTCGGATATTATAAAAATTCGGGTCGGATTCGGTTCGGGTTTAGTCGGATTCGGTTCGGATTTAGTAACATGTCCAAGATCCGGTTGAACCCGAAATAGTTTCGGTTTCGGATACTAATCGGGTTATCGGTTCTAAAAATACTAATTTATACTCAATTAAACTCACTATATGTTCAATCATTTTATTAAATTTATGTATTTAGCTTCTACAAACCATATTGTTCTCCTTGAAAATAATATTGTGAAACTCATCTATCAACCATATAAGATTTGTCAATGAACTATATGTGACAACACTAAACATATCATGATTAATGACAAACCAAAGCCTTGTATTAACGAAATATAATACATAATGAAACATAAAAAATTAAAGTTAACAACTAACAATTATATAAATATAAGAAGTGCTATTTAAACTTTTAAAACAACATTATATAAACTTCAAAACAAATTTATTCGTAACTTAACTTCAAATCTAATGTCAATCATAAACATTAATATTAACCAAATAACACTATATATTAGACTAAATATTTGAGTTAGTTATTTATATCATAACTAATTATTGTAGGTACTCAATAATATATTAATCTGTTTTGGAAACATATTAGAAATTTAGACTGGATATGATACAAGTTTTACTGGAATTTTAAAGTTTCGGGTTCTTTCGGATATCCATTTAAGTTCGGGTTCGGTTCGGGTAATACCCATAACCCGAAATACCGTAAAACAAGATCCATTCGGTACTTATGTCGGGTTCAGATCGGTTCGGGTTCCTTTTTATCGGGTCGGAGTCAGTTCGGATTTTCGGGTTCGGTTTTTTTTGCCCAGCCCTACATTAAACTATGATTATTTTATATTTTAAATTAATAATATGTTTATATGAGTATCATCAATTACATTAATTTGTAACAAAATAAAAATGAGTTTCATGTTAAATGTATAAAATTTTAATTTTGACTAATATATTTATTTTTTGACTCAGTTACATTATTTTTTTATTAACTAAATGAGATTACATGATTTTGATCTCACAGAGATTATTATCTACAATAAAATGATCTATTATCACCTACAAACACATAAATGAATTTTATGCTATCCGAATCGACATTTCATGGTATACTAGACCTTGACCCGTGCGACCGCACGAGTATTAATTTTATTTTTTTAATTTTTATATTAGATGAAATTTTAGTAAAAATTAATTATAGGGAAATTGCCAGAAATAACACATTCAAGATACCATTTTTCAACGTTACACTAACCAACTTTACCATTAAAATTTTAATACTCAAAATACTATTAGAATTTAGGGTTTTGGGTTTAGGATTGATAGTTTAGGGTTTAGTGTTGATTTTTAGGGTTTAGGGTTTAGAGTTTAGGGTTTAAGGTTTAGAATTGATATTTTAAGGTTTAGGGTTGATTTTTAAGGTTTCCTTTTAAGGGTCTAAAGTTTAGAATTGTTGTTTTAGGGTTTAGGGTTAATATTTTATTTAATATTTATTTTATGTATATATATAAAGAACAAGGATATAAGAGTCTTTTATCCTTTAATAAAATTTGTATTTTTGAAAATGTTCTTTTGTTGATGGTAAACATGAAAAGTGGTACCACCAAAGTGGTAGAATTGAAATTCTCCCTTAATTGTATTACATTAAGTTTTTTTGTGTGTGTTAACAATTTATTGTATCAAAAATATTGGGTATCATACAAACAAATCTAACATGTAGATGATATATTGAAAATATTTTTCAGTTAAAGATACATCAAATCTTGAGAAGTAAGAGTTAATATGGTATACAAAAAAAATGATGAATTAGTTATAACATTTCTAAGAAAAAGCCTAGTGTTCAAATTATATAAAAATTTTAATATATAAAACATTTGGATTGAAAATTTTAAAATAAAAAATGATGTATCAATTAAATTGTTACAAATTACTTATGGTTTTAATTTTGACAGAAGAATACCGAAAATTTTGTTCTTTGATCCGTGCAAGTGTTTGTTTTTATATATTTTATAAGTGATAATATATATTTCTAAATTTACCCGTTTAAATAATTGTTTAAAACGACATTTTAAACACACAATTTTATAGTTTATATTGAGTAATTTTATTTTATATTATAAACTATCATTGTGTCATACTTATTTTAAAAATATGACCCGTATATCTGCAAAAATGTTTTATTTTTATTTTTATGTATCAAAATTTTATGATAATGTATAACTAAATTGTTGTATCTGCTATTTAAAATATATGGTCCTATATATTTCTACTTTTTAACTTTTATTATTCTGAATTCACCTTGAACTATTATTTATATTAAAATATACATAACATAATATGTTTATATTAATCTATGTATTATATATTATATAAATGTTTCTTTTTGTGACTTTTATTTTAGTTATTACTTATAAATAATAAAAATATAATTATATATCTTTGAAAACAATATTGTTCATTAACTATTTAAAGATATGTAGATAATTAATAAGAAAAAAAATCCTAAAAGGTAGGTTAATTAATATTGGAATTAATTATTATGTATATGGAATTAGTAAAACAATTTCTATATAATTTATTTATTTAATTACGAAAGTTATATATGAAAATAATTATTTTCATTAATTATTGTTGCCATAATTTTTTTTAGTTAGAATTTGATTTTGGATATGCAAGTGAAAAGACAAAGAATCATATAAGGTAGTGTAATTAATAACTTCAATGGCATGTTATTGTAAATAAAAGTAAAAATTAAGAGGTATTTTATATAGATACTTCTCTTTTAATAATATAGATTCATTCAGCGAGAATAAATTCACTCCATACAGCATAAACTACTACTTCAACCACCTGAATTGGTTAAATGATACGACAATAACAAAACTAAAACCAAATTACAATTCAGGCCATAGCATTGGACTTCTAACGATTAGAGTAAATTCGGTGAGAACTCATAAAATAAACAAATATAAATGTATAAATTATCTAGAAAACAAATAACATATATAAATAAACAGAAAATTAAAATTACCAAGTTTCAGTAAATAAATATAAAAACAAAATATGATTAATATAATGAGATAATTTGCTGAGGCACCACGATTGACTATTTATTTTGCATTTTACACTCGATTTGACTTCTTTAGAATTATTGACCAAAACACACATCGTTTTTTCTCTTCCTATTTGCGTAGTCCTGTCATTCTCTTTCCTACTACTTTTTGCCATATTTTCTTCTAGTTTTTTCTTCACCGAAAATATATGTGATGTTTGTAACTTCAATTTTTAATTATTATACAAATATTTATCAAGTTATATTCAATTCATTTTTAATTTTAATTTTTATTTTCATAAGTAATTTTTTATCTTCAATTTTATTGGTTCTTATTTTTCCACTCATTCAAATATATATATATATATATATATATATATATATATATATATATATATATTCTATGTGGTTTTAAAAAATAACTTTGATTTTTTATATTTATTCATTGTGATGGAAATATTAAAATTTTACATTATCTATTTGTTAAAAGCTAGTACATAACACTTTTGTTAACATTTACAATATTTGTTAGCAGCTAACAATTATGTTAACATATCTGTTACATGTATTTGTTAACAACCAACACTTAAGATCTATAATATTTATTAACAGCTAACACCTCTGGTACATGTATTTGTTAACAGCTAACACATCTATTAACTTTTACATTATTTGTTACAGATAACACATTTGTTAACAATTAGTGATTTTACAGATATTGTAATGTTGATTTTCTCAATATGTGGTGTAATTAAACAAATTAATACTTTGTTTCGTATGTTAATTAGTTTTTAACGAATAAAAAATATTTTGTTTCGTGTGTCAATTAGTTTTTGATAAATAAAAATTATTTGGATGAAAAAAATGGTGGAAGAAGAAACTGTATAATAAGAAACCAATGAAAGAAATGGAAAGAGAATGTAATAAATAATAAAGAATCGCAGAGAAGGCAGAGAATGCAAGAGGGACTTCATTGATAAACAAAGTTCTAGTGTTAGAAAATCTTGTCTTTATGTGAAATCACAGACATTTCTCTAATATAAGCTTTCAATATGAGTATTTCGCTGAATCACTCTGATATAATTAGTCAACTATAAATAATTAATATCTTAGATTATTTAAAATAAAAATAAAATATAAATATTGTTTTGATGTAGAAGTTGGTGTAAAAATTGGTGTGATTGTTTAAGATGAAAATAAAATTTAACACTAAATATGATTTAATTTCGACACCATATTTGATGTTATGAATTATAATGTTGATTGGAAATATTCTTATATAATAGACAAAAGAGTGAAGTTGAAATATTTATATTATTTTATAGTGAATAATAGAGTGAAGGTGAAAATGTTGTAAGATTTGTGTTTTTTTCTGTAAAATTGTTTGCATTTTTAAATTAAATACTTATCTTATTGACTATTACCTACCAATATAATATTACTTTATTTTATTTATGTCTGCTTAATGTATACTACATTCTTTTTGCTCAACTTCATATTTATTCAACAAAATCAAATAACCTCTATAGACTTGGACCAAATGAAATGATACAAGTATTATCATGAACCACTAAGTTAGATCCGGTTTTACTTAACCAAACCATCATTGCATTTTATCAACCACACAAGGATATATAATACACCACTCGTTCATAAATATTAATGGTTTATCTTACTAAAGAGCTAGACTAGAAGTTAAACATTGCTAAAACATTAAACTATTTTTATTTCATATTAAATGTATAAAATTTTAATTTTAACTAATATTTTAAATAAAATAATATATAAATAAATATTATAATTATCTATAAGAAAAATAACATATATAATAAACAAAAAAATCAAAATTACCAAGTTTCAATAAATAAATATAAAAACTAAATATGATCAATATAACTAGTCAAATATAAATAATTAATGTCTTAAATTATTAAAAATAAAATATATAATATTATTTTGAGGTAGAATTTGGTGATATGAAAATAAAATTTATACCAAATATGTTTTAATTTCAACACCATATTTGATGTATGATTAAAAATGTCCTTATATAATGGAACTTTTTGTATTATTTTATAGTGAATAATAGAGTAAAGTTGAAAATGTTGCAAGGCTTACGTTTTTTGTGTAAAAAAATTGTTTACAATTGTAAATACTTACTTTATTGACTATTACCTACCATTATAATATTATTTTATTTATTTATGTTTGTTCAATGTACACTACATAAAACTTTTTTTTAGTCAACATCATATTAATTCAATTAAATCAAACCTCTATAGTTTTGGACCAAATGCAGTGATCCAGTCTAGTATTATCATGAATCACTAAGTTGATCTATGTTACTAATCCGAACCATCATTGCATTTTTTAACCACACAGGGATAGATAAAACACCACTCGTTCATAAATATTAATTGTTTTTCCTACTATGGAGCTAGAGTAAAAAATAAACATTACTAAAACATTAAACTATTCTTTTTTTATTTTGAATTAATAAAATAAGTATATGAGTATTATCAATCACATTAACTTGTAACAAAATTAAAAGGATTTTCATGTTAAATGTATAAAATTTTAATGTTGACTAATATTTTAAACAATATAAATAGATAAATAAATATAATCTATAGAAAAAAACATATGTAAATAAACAGAAAATTAAAATTACCAAGTTTCAGTAAATATATATATATAAATAAATGTGATCAATATAACTAGTCAACAATAAATAATCAATATCTTAAATTATTAAAAATAAAAATTATATTGTTCTGATGTAAAATCTGGTGTGATAGTTGAAGATGAAAAAAAATAAACACCAAATATGGTTTAATTTCAATACTAAATTTGATGTTATGATTATAAATGTCTTCATCTAATGGACAATATAATAGGATTGAAATATTTTTATCATTTTATAGTGAACAATAGAGTGAAGTTTAAAATATTGTAAGGCTTATGTTTTTTTTGCTGTAAATATTGTTTGCAGTTGTAAATACTTATCTTATTGACTATTACCTATCAATATAATATTATTTTATTTATTTATGTTTGTTCAATGTACACACATAAAAAAACAAATTTCCTCAACATCACACTCATTCAACTAAATCAACTAACCTCTATAGACTTGGACCAAATGCAATGATATTACCATGAATCACTAATTTGGGTCCAATGTTACTCAACCGAACTACCATCGCATTTTTTTTCAACTACACTGGGATAGATAGCGCACCCCTCGTTCATAAATATTCATTGTTTATCCTAATATGAAGTTAGAGTAAAAATTAAGCATTACTAAAAAACTTTAAACTATTTAAATTTTATATTTTAAATTAATAATATGATTATATGAGTATTATCAATTACATTAACTAGTAACAAAATATAAATGATTTTAATTTTAAATGTATAAATTTTTAATTTTGACTAATAATTTAAATAAATTAAATAGATAAATAAATAATCTATTATTTTAGGAACCTATTTTTAGTTTAGGATCCTATTTTTATATACAATTAACAAGTCATAGTAGGATCACTTAATTTTTTTTAATATGACAAATTTGATTATTTACGTTAATGATAAACAAATTATAAATTTGAATTTTATTTTTTAATTAAAATAAAATCTGTTGACAAAAAAATCTAACAAAATTTTAGTTGAAAATTTAAATATTTTTATTTTAGAAAAAAACACATTAATAAATTTCCTAATTAGTATTATAATCTTATTTTAAACCAGTGTTAACTACTATTTTATTATAAAACATGAAAAAAACTCAATACTATTTTTACAAATTCTGTAATTATATTTAGTATTATAAAATAACAATCTATATGAATTAAATATGAAGATTATATTAAATGGGTAAATTAAAAAATGTTATTTTTGTAATTTTTTATTTTAAACAAATTATCACTCATCATTAAAATATGTTAAAATTCGTAAACTACATAATAGTTTTATACAAATAAATGTATTAACCTAAATTATAATTTTATATCTACAACTATATATTATATTTTTATTTATTTTTTAGTTCTTAACAATATATTGTTTAAAAATATTTATATGCAAAAATATAATAACCTTTAGTCCATATACAATTTAAAATATGTTATTAGAAAACTATGAAATTTTAGTAATTCATTTAAAATACTAATGACAAATTAACTTTTAATTATAAATTTACTTTTATTTTTATTACAATAAAATATGTTGAGAATTTTTTTAAATATAATACCAAAAGTTAAAATATTTATAAAATAATATATTAATGTACTAACGAAAACAATTAAAAATTTATGTAATGTTTCAAACTCAAAAATAGTTGTGTAATTTTTCAAAGTTTTCTTGACAGATTATAAAATATAAGAATGAATATTGAAACTCAAATGATAATACAAAATATAAAATCGTAGATAATAAAGAATAATTTTTTGGAAACCTAATACTTTAAAGTCCTAATTAAAAAATAATAAAAACATCAAAATATATTCATATATCAATAAAATTTACTAAAATAATAGGACTATATTATTGAAAGAAACAGAGTTTTACTTATAAATCGCGTAAAATACTAAAATAATATATGTTAAAAGTATATTTTTCTAAACACAACATGTAAATGTATATTATTTTCATCATATTTTTTTCTATAATATAAATAAATAAAAATTTAAAATATATTATATGCAAAATGTATAAATTAAAAAACATATTTTAAAGAAGGTTCTCTATTTAGTTATTTCTTATTGTTATTTTATTTTACCTAACTCGAAAATATATTAGTAAGTAATAAAATTTATTAAACAAATTGCTATATATTAATAATGTAAATAAAAAATAGAAAAAATAATATTATAAAGTTACACAATATATAACACTAAAATAAAAATTATATATTAAAAATATTTATAATAATATCAAATAGATTTAGAAAATGAAAATATCTGCAGGAACGTGCAAGTTAAAATAGTTAGCGATTATTTATTAATCCCTTAATAGGTCACAACTCTAAAGTCAACAAATTCAATATGAAAATGGAAAGAATGCCACGTATGAGAGTCAAATCTATCCGACCAGGTATCCACCATTGTTTTGAATTTCGATTGGACGAAGATTGTTTGATCAACATTGTCATTTTCGTGCTACCCCATCTTCTCTCTCGCCAACCTTCATCCTATCTCGATTCATCACGACGAAATTACAAAATCTTCCGATCTCTGATCTCGCTGATCACCTGATTCCTCAATTGCCTTCAATCTTGGTATATCGTAGGGTTTTCGAAAAGTTCCAATTTCGTATCTTGTTCGTTCGGAAACCCTAAGCCCCCTTTCTTGTTCAGCGACGTCTCTGGAGTTCATGGTTGTTTGGTAAACCAACACGTTTTGAAAAATGAACGCTGTGAATATTCTTTATAAGAAAAACCCTAAGTTTCGAGGGATTTTCAATGGACTCTGTGCGTTGATTCTATTCATTTTCTTCTTCGATCGAAGCGAAATTCTCAAGAACCCTTTGTTAAAGAGAGCATCTTTCGTCTCTAACAACAACGGTTTCACCCAATTCACTATGATTCGTCGACACATGATCGAAGCTAATGACACCTTGAGCAGCACTAGTACTGTCTTATGCTCCGGTTTACACAACCACATCGGTTACACAGACCAATGCGAGTTTTTAAAAGCGAACCCATCTTGTTCCCCTGATGGGTTCTTTGATTACCTCAGCTTCTTTTACTGCACATGCCAAGATTTCAAGATCTTGGGTTACATGATCCTCGGTGTTTGGCTTGTTGCCTTGTTTTATCTCTTGGGTAACACTGCTGCTGATTACTTTTGTTGCTCCTTGGAGAAGCTCTCTAAGCTTCTGAGGCTACCTCCTACCCTCGCTGGTGTTACTCTGCTTCCTCTTGGGAACGGAGCTCCTGATGTGTTTGCGAGTATAGCTGCTTTCGTTGGTTCGGATAAAGGAGAAGTTGGGCTTAATAGTGTCCTTGGTGGTGCTGTGTTTGTTACTTCCGTTGTTGTTGGGATTGTTTCGCTTTGTGTTGCGGATATGGAAGTGAAGCTTGATAAGAAGTGTTTTATTAGAGACTTGAGTTTCTTTCTCTTCTCGCTTTTGTCTCTGCTTGTGATTTTGATGGTTGGGGAGGTGACGGTACGGATTGCTGTTGCGTTTGTTTCGATTTATGTTGTTTATGCGTTTCTTGTGGCGGCGAATGTGATTCTGAGGAAGCATGCTAAGAGGTTTAAGATTGAGGCGATTACTCCTTTGTTACCTATGCAAGGGAGTGTTTTTTCGCCTAGTGTTGGAGAGGATTTTCCGATTCATAGTCCATTGATTGAGAGTGACTCTGAGGATGGTCCACCTCGGTTACTGAACTCTCTTCCTCAGTGGATGTGGGCTTCAAACGTGGCTATCTATTCAAACCATTTCGCTAGAGGTAGTAGTAGTGTGCTAGATGATGATAGACCACCTTGGGGATGGATTGAAGACAGTGCAGAAGTTGAGAGCTCTTTGTGTAATAAACTCACTTCTTTGTTGGAAATTCCATTGACAGTTCCGAGGAAGTTAACGATCCCATCAGTGGAGGAAGATACATGGTCAAAGACATACGCTGTGGCTAGTGTTACATTAGCGCCTCTGCTTCTGGCGTCTCTCTGGAGTAGCCAAGACAATGTGAGTACACAAGCTTGTGGTGTGGTTTATTTTATCAGCCTTGCTATTGGCTCTACTCTTGGCTTTTTTGCTTACAAAAACACGGAACCGGATCACCCGCCTCGGAGATTCTTGATCCCTTGGGTTCTAGGTGGGTTTATCATGAGCATCGTATGGTTCTACATGATTGCAAACGAGCTCGTTGCTCTCCTTGTGACATTTGGTGAGATCTATGGAATCAACCCGTCGATACTTGCGTTGACAGTTCTAGCTTGGGGAAACTCAATGGGTGACTTAGTCTCAAATATAGCATTGTCCATGAACGGTGGGGATGGTGTACAAATCGCCATATCGGGATGTTATGCAGGTCCAATGTTCAACACACTGGTCGGACTCGGTATGTCAATGCTCCTCGGCGCATGGTCCAAGAGCCCTGACAAATACATGGTCCCGGACGACAAAAGCCTGTTCTACACACTTGGGTTTCTCGTACTTGGTTTGGTTTGGGCTTTGGTTATACTCCCGCGTAACGACATGCAACCTAACAAAACCTTAGGTGTTGGACTCATTGCTTTGTATCTGATGTTTGTGACTTTCAGGCTCAGTTGCGCCATGGGATTCATACCATGGGCTGCTTAGAAGCTTATATGTAATGTAACAATGTTTCTACCTTAACTAAACAACTAATCAGAGGCTGCTATTGTTTGTAATGATGAGCTTTCATAGTCTTTGTTTCTTATCGGTTTGTTGTTCTGTCATACCTGCCACTTAGTTTTGTAACCTCATGATTCTTATCCTTTTGTATCTTAAAGTCGGGTGACCCACGTCTCTGACGTGGCATGTTGACGAAACAAAAGATTCAGAAGCTCGGAGAAACCAATAAATACATCACTAAAGCATCGCCCATCATCCACTGCAATGGCTAAGCTCTCTCTCTCCTCTGTCTATTTCGTTTTCTCTCTCTTCCTCTGTTTCTTCTCGTCAACATCTTCTCCGGATGGGTTAGAGTCTTACATCGTTCATGTACAGAGTTCTCATAAGCCTACTCTCTTCTCCTCCCACAACCACTGGCACAACTCTCTCCTCCGCTCCCTCCCACCTTCTCCACAACCACCAACGCTCCTCTACTCTTACTCACGCGCCGTTCAAGGCTTCTCCGCTCGTCTCTCACCAACACAAACCACCGCTCTTCGCCGTCACCCCTCCGTTATCTCCGTTATACCAGATCAAGCGCGTGAGATCCACACCACTCACACACCTGCCTTCCTCGGATTCTCAGATAACTCTGGTCTCTGGAGCAACTCCAATTACGGAGAAGACGTCATCGTCGGCGTTCTGGATACCGGAATCTGGCCGGAGCATCCTAGCTTCTCCGATTCAGGTCTCGATCCAATCCCTCCTACGTGGAAAGGCGCGTGTGAGATCGGACCTGACTTCCCTGCTTCGTCTTGTAACCGTAAGCTAATCGGAGCTAAAGCGTTCTACAAGGGATACTTAACGCAACGTAATAAAACAACAACGAGAGCAGCGAAAGAATCGCGATCTCCGCGGGATACAGAAGGTCACGGGACCCACACGGCATCAACAGCAGCTGGATCGGTGGTTGCGAACGCTAGCTTGTATCAATACGCACGTGGAGTGGCACGTGGGATGGCTTCTAAGGCGAGAATCGCCGCTTATAAAATCTGTTGGACAGGTGGTTGTTACGACTCCGATATCCTCGCTGCGATGGATCAGGCCGTTGCGGATGGTGTTCACGTGATCTCGTTATCCGTTGGAGCTAACGGTTACGCTCCCGAGTATCATATGGACTCAATCGCGATCGGAGCGTTTGGTGCCACGCGCCATGGAATCGTCGTTTCATGCTCTGCTGGAAACTCTGGTCCTGGTCCAGAGACCGCTACTAACATCGCTCCTTGGATCTTAACCGTCGGTGCGTCCACGATCGATAGAGAATTCTCCGCGAACGCGATCACCGGGGATGGGAGAGTCTTCACCGGAACGTCGCTCTACGCCGGGGAGGATCTCCCTGATTCTCAGCTTCCTCTGGTGTATTCCGGCGATTGCGGGAGTAGATTGTGTTTCCCCGGGAAGCTGAACGCGTCCTTGGTGGAAGGGAAGATCGTTCTCTGCGACAGAGGAGGTAACGCTAGAGTTGAGAAAGGAAGCGCCGTCAAGATCGCCGGCGGAGCCGGCATGATTCTCGCGAATACAGCTGAAAGCGGAGAAGAACTCACCGCGGATTCGCATCTCCTCCCGGCGACGATGGTCGGAGCTAACGCCGGAGATCAAATCCGCGAGTACATTAAGAAAACAGACTCTCCAACGGCGACGATCAGCTTCTTAGGCACTTTGATCGGACCGTCTCCTCCTTCTCCAAGAGTCGCCGCCTTCTCAAGCCGTGGACCGAATCATATAACTCCGGTTATCCTTAAACCGGACGTGATTGCGCCAGGTGTTAATATATTAGCCGGTTGGACCGGAATGGTTGGTCCAACCGATTTAGATATCGATCCGAGACGGGTTCAATTTAATATAATCTCCGGTACGTCGATGTCGTGTCCTCACGTGAGTGGACTCGCTGCTCTCCTCCGTAAAGCTCATCCCGATTGGTCACCCGCCGCGATCAAATCGGCGCTCGTTACAACCGCTTACGATGTAGAAAACTCAGGCGAACCGATCGAGGATCTCGCTACCGGTAAGTCGTCGAATTCGTTTATCCACGGAGGTGGACACGTGGATCCGAATAAAGCGTTGAATCCTGGTTTGGTCTACGACATTGATGTTAAAGACTACGTGGCGTTCCTCTGCGCCGTTGGATACGAGTTTCCGGGGATTTTAGTGTTTCTTCAAGATCCAACGCTTTACAACGCTTGTGAGACGAGTAAGGTGAGAACAGCTGGGGATCTTAATTATCCATCGTTCTCCGTTGTTTTTGGATCGAGTGTGGATGTTGTGAAGTACAGAAGGGTTGTTAAGAACGTTGGGAGCAGTGTTGACGCGGTGTATGAAGTCGGAGTTAAATCTCCGGCGAATGTGGAGATTGATGTGTCTCCGAGTAAGCTTGTGTTTAGCGAGGAGAAGAGGGAGTTGGAGTATGAAGTGACGTTTCGGAGCGTTGTGCTTGGCGGGGGAGTTGGATCTGTACCGGGTCATGAATTCGGGTCGGTTGAATGGACGGACGGTGAACACGTTGTCAAGAGCCCGGTGGCTGTTCAGTGGGGTCAAGGCTCAGTTCAGTCATTCTGATTGAATTAAGTATTTGGGTCAGTTAATGGGCCTTGTAGTAAATGGGCTGATCTGTTGAGCTCTTACTCTTGTGTTAGACCATGATGCATAGGGTAAATGAGCAGAAAATTCGATTTGCTTTTGTAAAATTAGCAACCTGTTTATTTCATCAATCCGTCAAACAAATGATTGGGATTTATTAGCCCAAATGTTTTAGTTCATTAGCCCGACCATTAATTAAAATCGATTCAAAGATCCACAAGAACATTAATATTGGGCTAATGCTGTTTGTAACCAGACCGTTATATACAAGACTAGGTGGTTGTTTGTGATCGGTTAAAAGAAAACCGGAATGAAATACATGTGAAGAAGATGCGTGCAAGGAAAGAGTGGTTGCGTGTGAAGGAGAGAAAGAACACTACCACGTGGAGGACAAGTCATGATGGCTGACCCAATCCTAATACGTTGCTTCTTACGCAAATCGTTATGTTTATTTCGGGACCACCTCTTCTTTTTTCTTCAGTTTATTCCTAAAACCGAAACTAACCGATTAGATTCCGAAAAATATCTTGAATTCTGCATATAAAACCAAAAACAATTTTCCCTAAACAATTCAAATTGAATGATTCTTCCTCTACCATCTCATCTGACTTAAACAAAACACGTCATCATAAAGACTAACGTATAATGCGTATTTTATACACTAACGCACGTGCTATAGAATGTAACAGACTTTCGACAAGTTGACTCTCAACTACCGTAAATCCGTAATTAGTGGTAAATATTCAAAACAGATTTACGGTTGTGGTTCAATTCTAAGCTCAAGACTGAACCGAACCGTCTGATTTTAGGAAGACACACGTTCCCCACAAGTCAGTGTAGGTGAAACTAGGGACTAGACACGTGACATGAGCGTGACATCCCCTTCTTTTCTATGGCCGCCGATTCGGACGCGTGCCATGTTCAACTTCGCCGTCTTGGCACCACGTGGCGACTATTTTTTGCTGTGATGGGTTATCTCCGAGACGCGTCGGTGTGTCTTTATCAAAAAGAAACTTCTTCTCATGCCTAATCAATCTTCTTCTAGAGCATCTGGAAAGGAAAAAAAAAACCCAAAAGTTAAAAAATAGTATATTTAAAATTTTAATTATAACCAGTTATATAAAGAGTTAATTTCATGTGGAGTCAGTTTTTGAGTTTGTCTATCATTTTAAGACAGTTTATTATACATGAGTAGTTTTTGAGTATAAAGACTCAAATGGTCCCTCAAAAGGTTGTAACTAGCACCAAAAATCTGGTACCCTTATGGTTAAGTTTAATTGCACAATTTTTTTTTTTTATAATTTCAAATTTCGTAATTATTTCCCTGGTTGCGTACCCGACACATTAAATTAACTGTTTTTTATCGGTTCCGTAGTTTCTATTGGTGTCTTTAGGTTTTCCCTTTTCCTTTTTTTTTTCTTAGTTTTTTTTTTCCATTACTAGAAAACTTCGAACAGGGAAAATAAAAAACAGAGAAGACTAAAGAGACGACTAATCGATTTTCTTGATTCCAGATCTGAAAATGTCGAGCCGTCGGAAAAGGCGGGGTAAAGAAATCACCAGAGGTTAGTTTCGTTTTTTTCTAAGTTTATACTTCCATTTGAGATGTGGTTCGATTCGAGTATCTGTGACTAATTTTTTTGGGTTTTTAATTTCTAGTAAGAGGAGATGCCACCGAAGTCGACGAGAAACTTTCTAAGCGGCTTTTCGCGTGCACAGTGAAGCCACAAACATATGTACATGTCTCTATTCTGTACACCACATAGTATACATGTGTACGCCAACACTGTGTACATCTGTACTAATATACGTACACATTTCCATAGCCTTACATGTTCTTCCTTGTACACTATATATTATCCACTTATCCACGGGTATACCATAAACCCTCCTAAGAGATGTGTACACCCACTGTGTACACCTTCTTAAAAATGTGTACACCTGAGCTTTTATAGTGTACAATGGATACGCAATGCACGTGTACACGATCCACCCTTCCCACAGTGTGTTCACCATCCAGCATGGTCCTACTGTGTACACCCTTTTTAAAAATTGAGCTTCTTTACAATGGAAGTATCAATTGCAGAAAAGACAACAATAGATACTTATTCTCGATGGATACTTACATTCAAGCCCATCCACACCGTATACCTACTCCTGGCAACCACCAGATGTACATGTGCTTTTCCTGGACATTACTTAGTGTCCATAGGTCCAGTACTTCTTAGAGTGTCAACCTGTTAACCTGTGTACACCACTTAACCATTTTTCTAGCTTAACTTCTTCCCACATGGAGGTTGCTAGGTCCATGATATACAAAGCATCTAATGGACCATTTTTCCTCAGTTCCAGCTCTTCTATCCAGCCCTCAAGAATGTAAACCTCAATGTTAAGCTTATGGTACGCGTGCACACCGACACCACAAAACATCTGTACATGTCTCTATCCTATACACCACTTAGTATCCACGTGTACACCAAACTGTGTAGAGTGAAGCCACAAACATCTGTACATGTCTCTATCATGTACACCACATAGTATCCATGTGTACGCTGACACTGTGTATATCTGTACAAATAGACGTACACGTTTCCATAACCTTACATGTTCTTCCTTGTACACTATATATTATCCACTCATCCACGGGTATACCATAAACCCTCAGAGATGTGTACACCCACTATGCACACCTCTTGAAAATGTGTACATATGTACATGTCTCTATCATGTACACCACTTAGTATCCATGTGTACACTAAACTGTGTACACGTGGATACGTTGTTGCCCACTAGGTAAACACTTGTACATCTGTGCGTCTTCCATGGTCGTATAGTGTACAAGGAAGAACATGTAAAGCTATGGAAACATGTAGGTCTATTGGTATACAATGGGACTACATGTTTGATGGTGTACATTTCGGTGTACACATAAATACTATGTGATGTACATGATAAAGACATGTACATATGTTTGTGGTTTCGGTGTGCACGTTTGGGAATAATCCTGAAATTTTAAGTCAGTGTTGAATGGTGTACAAAGGAAACATGTTGATCTGTTGGTGTGCAATGATGTACACGCGTCCATGTGGTACGTGTCCATGCGAGTCATTTAAAAAGATGTGAATGTTTCATAGTTATGAATAAATATAGATTTCCATGTTGCTAATCATTTAAGAAGATGTGAATGATTGGTGTAGATGTAAACCGAGGTAAAATTATGTATGTGGATATTCATTGGTTGGTGTCCATGTGGACAAACAATTTATTGTACACATAGCATATATAATAATGAGACGTTATTAGTTATGTATATATGACTATAAATGAGCAATAATGTATAAGATGAATTAGTGAACATGTACATTATACAGTGGCTAATGTGAAAAACTAGAAAATAATAAATGTGTATATGAAGAAGAGTGGTAGTATACATAAAAACAAGCATGTAATTGTCAGAGTACATGACATTGTTCTCCAAATTAACCAAAGACATCGCGGGGGAAATCGGTACAATCCTTCTCATATGTTGCAAATTTTCACAGGAAATCGCAGAATTTTCATTCGCCAGGTATAACCATGCAATAATCTTCCATGGGAAACATGTAAATCATTACAATAATTCTAATATTATGTACTAAGCTATTAAGATTATAAATTAAATAAACAAACCTGAATTTGGAAAGCCTGATAAATAGATTAAGGGTGGTTAATGCTCTTGGAATTACTGAGTGATAAATTAAGGTTTGATTGTTTTTGTGGCCGTGGGAAAAAAAAAAGGTTGATGAAGATAGAAATAATAAAGAGAAAACTTGTAATCTAGATCATTAAAATTCATAGTATAAAATTAAAATTAAATCTAATGGATAAGAAGAGAGACAGGTATAAATCTTGTCAAGTGGACAGTTTTAATCTAAACCACTCATAAGGGAGAGAAATATGTGGCTCTGGTTTGTTCCCGCTAATACACAATTTTGTTTGATTTTTTTAGTCAACGATATAGTTAAGAAAGAAGAGAAAAATAACTAGTTGTTAGGAAAAGAAGTGAGTTGTTAGAAAAAAGTGTCTGAGTAGTCTAATGTGTCCTATAGTGTTAATAGAAACTTAATAACTGCCCCTGGATGTAATATTTTCTTATATAAATCTATAATTCTCTGCATGCATTGCAAATGTCATTGTTGCCCCTGCTCAATAACCCACATTGTAAACGTGATCGCTTGCAAAACTTATTCGGTAATCTCTTATATACTAAAGCACAAGTCACCTGACGAATCAGAATTAGACACGTGGCAAAGCAAAATTTTACAAAATAAAGTAAATACTATTGATTAAAAAAATTGGATCGCGAGTTAGAAAAAAAAAGAAAGATAATTTAATCCCTTTTCTTTTTAAACTCCAAATACCTAAATCCCTAAATTTTCTCACATTATCACCCCACTTACAAAATAAAGAGCACGTTCTGTAACTGTTTATTTTGTGTTTACTTTTATATCTTATTTAGTTTTATTACTTTCTCTTTCGTCGTTTCTTCTCCTGATGTTGATCAGTTCTTCCACTGATAAAAAAAAATCTATAGAAGCTATGATTACTCATAATTCTAATATTTTCTAAATGTTTGCTCTTCGTTTAGATTCAGTTTTCTATTATTCTTAATAAATAATTTCTTAATTGTTCATTTCAGGTAAAACAAAATGAAAATTGAAAAGTTCAAGCTTTGTCAACAACGAAGGTAGCCATATGCATCCCCACTCTATTATCTACAAATTAAATGGATAAATTGAAAAGTTCCTTTTATGTCTTACCTTTGTGAAACTTCTTATATTTCTTTTGCATCCAAGAAAAACAGAAACAAAGAAGGAAGAAGAAAAAATACAAACAAAATAAAAGGATGTAGCTTTCTCTGCAACGAACATAACTCACGAGCAGAACCGTAAACAAATGGTATTTTTAGTTATTTTCTCTCCTACATTACGGTTTAAGAATCTCTATTTTGTTTTTGTAGCTTTGAAATCAAATCTCACAGCTAACAAATAATGATGTGATGCCAGTCTACCGAGGCCAAAAATTATCAATACTTAAGGCGATGCAATTTAGGTATTTATATATTTGTTTGTTATAGTTTTGACTATTTAACATATTTTTACAATTTTTTGCTTGACAAAAAAATCTTAGAGATTTTTGTAAGTCTATTATATTAATAATTTTGTATGAATGTTTTCTAATATTAATTCCAAGAATTCTATTTTAAATAATACTTATTTACAAAAAAATACAAATAAAACTGAATATATCAAATATGATATTTATCTACGTTCAGAAAAAGATATTTAAATAAGTTCAATTTTTCTTTAAAAACATCACAATTTAATTTTTTAAATAATTTTAAAGCAAGCAAAAATTATACCCGTGCTAAGCACGGGGTAATAATACTAGTGATATAATAAAGATCGTTAGTTCAAGTATTGAGTTATTTATTAGCAAGGTTATATTACATATCGTTTTTTATATAAACAATCTAAAGTATGATTTAACGAAGAAGGGGAAAGGGGTTACAGGAAATAGACACAGAAGACAATATATAATGGTGGACCTTGTTTTCTACAATTTGCTGATTATTGTTCATGTTTAAAGTAGCAACTTAACCCAATTTGCCAAAAAGTAAAAACAAGTTTATCAAATACTACAGAGACTTGTTTTTCTCAACACTCGTCATGATCTTGTAAATGAATAAAGGTAATGCAAATTGGATGACTCATCTGCCGTAGAGATTGTGCTATAAACATTTTTTTAAAACATAAATTAAAGTAGATGAATAAAAATATTCCTAGAGGATAAGATCATAAAATAAGAAAATGATTAAATATAAATAAATAAAAATATGGCGGGGTCATGCATCGGCGTGAAGCTAAAGAAAGCATATCTGAATAATACAAATATCTCACTAAAGTTTGTAATCCCCTAGACCAAAATATTGATGCTAAAAGTTTAAGTGTGATTAAAATACTTTTACAGATAACAAATTACACAATTTAGACTTTATGGAATTAGTGCTTCCATTGTTTAGCTTGTCACACGAGTAATGGTTAAAAGACAATTATCCTAATTTGTCTGTTGATTAAAAGCCAGTTATCATAAGATGTCTTAATAGTGCTAATCTAGACCTTTATGAAAATAGTGCTAATTGTGAGTCTTGTGCTTCCAGATCTTAATTTGCCGTACGAGTTAGGTTAAAAGACAATTAGCTTAAAATGTCTTTAATCAACACACCCAAAAGTCATCTAGTGACCACCACTCCATAAACTATAATTAAATTAGCTATAGTTGAGATATCGATGTCATCTGACTGGATATCGTTAATTAATCAAATTAGCGTGTCATCAGCTTTTTGCAAGTCTCATTAAATCAACTTGATCTATTCGTGTTTTGAGTTTGGAAGACAGATTGATAATACGAATAAAATCAAATTTTAAAATATAATTTCGGACAAGATCTCACAGATCTTTGGTTAGGACACAACGCACTAGCAAATATTTTATTCTTTAGATATGTTTTTTGAATCAATACCCAATAATAAATCAAAAAACAAAAGAATCTTCTTTATTAAAACAGAATCATTCCTAATATTTACCCCTACCATTCCCTGGAATATTACTTTTTTTGCCACTGTACCTTCTTTTTATTAAAAAACTGCTTTTTACATATTTATATCTACTTTTTGTCGACAGATATATATATATATGCAGTTATGAAATATTTTCATTAAACAAGCAGTTATATTTTATTTAAAGATTTTTTTACTTAAAAAAAAAGAACGTGGTCCTCCTCAACTCAATCATCTTAATTCACGATACTCAACTGCAATCTACAAAATAACTGTAAACCTAATATCTTTCATTCTTCGTTAACCTTATTATCTTTGCTTATATATATTGCAGACGAAACATAACTCTCCCAAACCTTTCTTCTATATCAAAACCAAACTGCTAACATGGAACTCAGCTTTGTCAACCAGATTAAGCCGCTCAAAACAAGATGGCGTCTGCAAGTAAAGGTCCTACATACCTGGAAGCAATTCACACCACTATCAGGAGAAACTATGGAGATTGTTTTGTCTGATGCATATGTAATTTTCTTAACTCACTACTCAGATTCATTCTGTTATATCTTTTCATTATTCTTAACTACATCTATCTGGCAGAGTACTAACTGAGTAATGTTTTTGTTCTTATACTGAAGGGTAACAAAATTCACGCATCATGTAAGAAATCTTACTTTCATCGTTTGGCGGATAAACTATCTGTTGGTGTTTGGAGGAACATCGACAATTTCTCTGTCACTAATAACGGCAGTAACTTCAAGACTACCAATCATCCATACAAGATTGTCTTCATTCACGCCACTGAAGTCATTCCTTCAACACTGCAAGACGACAACATGTTTCTTAGTTTGGTCGACTTTGAATGTATTGAAAGTGGACAACTTGAGCCATCCATCTTAATTGGTTAGTTTTTTACAGTAATAAAAATTTACACATTTACATTGTTGTTAACTTGACTATGATACTTATCTTTTTGTTTGGTATCTTATTCTCGCTACCACTGGATAAGGTCCTCTCTGATAATTAACTCCTGCAGAAAAGAATTATAAGTTGTATATATATGGCTTCTATATCAATCACCAAATTCCATTTTTTTTTTTATAACACTTGTGAAAATGAAACAGAAAGTTCATGAAAAGAGTTAGAGTATAAGCAACTTATCATTTTGTTTTGGTCTTTAATTCTCACTGCCAAGTAGATTTCAACTGCTATGCTTTCAAAAGAAGATAGCCAATCATCTCAGCTTCCACAGTCTCCCACGCCTTTCTGATAAGAAAGTGACAGTTTTACAATTTAAACAAATATTTATGGAGTTTATTAAATTCTTAACCACTTTAGATTCATCATCATATACCTTGAAAGATGTCTTATATAACACGACTTATGACTCTCCAACCAAAAGGTTGACCTTGAGCATCATCCACTGCTTTTATAAACATTCAAACAAAGGAAAGAAAATCTCTAAATTAATCAAAAGAGACTGACAAAGATCAGTCAAGCAAAGTAACAGAGGATGTAAACATATTCAAAACTGTAAGTGATTTTGGTACGCAAACAAAATCTCTGATTTTTAAGTATGTAAAAGATCTATTGTGATAACATAGTTCTTTATGAATATATAGAGAAACAGCAATACCTAAACAAGAGAACATATCTGATTTGCTTAGCTGGTTTGACTGAGACACCCTCTGGTATATTTTTGCTTCAGAGAACAAGATCTCCAGCTCTGACCACCAAAGAGAGGAGGATCGTGGAGTAGATCCCGAATCAAAGAACTTACAGAATCCCATACCATTTGGCTACAAGATTACTCGATATCTAACCCAGACCAAAGTCGAAACGAGCTTGTGTGTTATTATTCGAATATAATGACTCGATTCAGCTCCCATCGTCTCATCGTCAACGGAGTCTCCAACGAAGATGTTGTTTCACTTTTCTTTTTAATCTTCCACCGACAACAAAAAAAAAAGGTTAAGACACTTTGGTCACTTGTGGGAAGATGATATAATTTGGGCCTTAAGGGCTTATAATATGGGATCTAAATATAATTATTTTTTTATAAACCTAAGTGGCCCTTTTCAATATGTGTAACCATATCTAATTGTATATGAAATCTAATGATGGAAATTTAATGACAACTATGGATTAAAAAAATGTAGCTGTACTTTATTATTTAAACAAATATATTATTAAAAATTATTTACGAATAAATTATAAAATAAATGTGTAAAATGACTATATTTTTATATATATATATATATATATATATATATATATATATATCTATCCAACATCATTAATTTAATAAAATTATCAAAACATCATGTTAATAATAACTAAAAAATTTAAACCAAAAACAAAATTACAAGAAAACACCAAATATCTTCACAAACAAAAAATTCAAATATCTAAAATCTCTTACTAATCATTTAAAAATATATATCTTTTTTTGGTAAACTTTTCTTCTTTTAAATTGAACCAGCCGGGCAAAATATATATCTTTTACCTAAATATGAATACAAAAAAAAATATAAATAAAAAAATTTCTATAAAAAATATACCCGCCCTTTGGAGGGCGGGTCAAAATCTAGTTTACATCTTAAAACCTTGTCGACACAACATGATTAGACTGTACTAATAAATAACCAGTTAATCACCAAAAGGGTATTAAAGTAATTAGCACCGGTTTAACTTTGGTCGGCCGAAATTAAAACGAGCGAAAAAAAGGAAAAAAAAAATATCTAAAAAAAATAAAATCTCTTTTAATTTTGTTTAAAGCAAAGCGTCTTCTTCCTTACACTCATCCTCCTCATTTTCCTCAAATTCATCTTCGGAAACTCACTATAAATTGTAAATATCTCACCTTCTGATCTCTTCTTCTTCAAATCTAAAGTAAAGTTATTATTTTTTTCTGTATAAAATTCTTTCTAGAACTCCTCGAATTCGCGAGGATTTCGTGTTAGTAATCAGTTTTTAGTTTCCATAGAAAAAAGGTGACTTTTGATTCCCGAGAAACCGACGTTCTTCAGGGATTTAATTTGATTTATTCAATTTGTTGAAACTTTTCTGATTCTAAAAAAAAAAAAAAACAGAACACAAAAAATGGTGATGGCGACGACTATATCAATCTACGCTAGTCCACCTAGCAGCGTGTGCTCCACGCCGCACCAGATCACTGATCTCGATCTAACCTCCAGAAATTTGTCGACCTCACCGCAGAAACTCGGAGGCCTCTCCTCTCTCTTCTCCGGCAAAGGAGACGACTTTTCGTCTCTACGTAGTGACGTGGATTATAAAGATCTAACCTTTACCACCTCCTCCTCCTTCTGTTACTCTCCGGCGAGATTGGTTGGTTCCTCTTATCATCGACGAGAGTCTCACCAGAGCCCTATCTCTGTGTTTCACGGTCCTGTCTCCTGTAGCTGCAGCCCTCCGATGAGAAGCTTCCACGGTGGCTCCCATCGTGTAGGAGCTAACGGATTGTTTAACAGATTCGTGAGGAAAGCCGTTGGTTCTTGCGTTGATTACGAGTTGGGATCAGATGAGTTAACGTTTCCCATGGAGGATGGATCAGATACGAGACAGCCTTACGCGAGAGACTTGCTGAGACGTGCTCAGTTAAGACACAAGATCTTTGAAGATGAGTCTGTGATCAAAGCTTTTTACGAAGCAGAGAAAGCTCATAGAGGACAGGTTAGATTAGAACAAAGACAAGCCTTGATTCTTGTTTTGTTTTTTTTTTGTTTGGTTTACTGAAGTTTTGGTTTTGTTGTGTGTGTGTGTTAAATTAGATGAGAGCAAGTGGGGATCCTTACTTGCAACATTGTGTTGAGACTGCTATGTTGTTGGCTAATATTGGAGCTAACTCAACTGTTGTTGTCGCTGGGCTTCTTCATGATACTATGGATGATTCGTTCATGAGTTATGATTATATTCTTAGAAACTTTGGTGCTGGAGTTGCTGATTTGGTCCAAGGGGTAAGAATCAACGAACATCTATTGTTGTGATGATACTTGTTAGATATATTGAGATCAATGTGTGTTTTTATTGCATAGTTCTAATGGTTTAAACTGATTTAATCTAAATTAGTCTAAATCCATTAAATTAAGTAATTAAATTAAGCAATAATGTTAGTACAATTCTACAAATTTCTCTTAATTTCATTTGTTTTGTATATTTTCTTGTAAGAATTCATCAAAATAATTTTATAATCTGCCTAGTTACCGTTTCACATTTCTTGAACATTGTTTTTTTTTTGTATGTATAGGTTTCAAAGCTTAGCCAACTAAGCAAACTCGCTAGAGAGAACAACACAGCGTGTAAAACAGTTGAAGCAGATAGATTACATACAATGTTTCTTGCAATGGCCGATGCAAGAGCTGTTCTCATCAAACTAGCTGATCGTCTACACAACATGATGACGCTTTACGCTTTGTCCCCAGTGAAGCAGCAGAGGTTTGCTAAAGAGACTCTTGAGATATTCGCACCTCTGGCTAACAGATTAGGAATCTCTAAGTGGAAAGTTCAGCTTGAGAATCTTTGTTTCAAGCATCTTTACCCACACCAGCATAACGAGATGTCAACCATGCTTGAGGATTCGTTTGATGAAGCTATGATTACTTCTGCGATAGAGAAACTGGAGCAAGCTCTCAAGAGAGAAGGCGTTTCTTACCATGTTCTATGTGGAAGGCACAAGAGTTTGTATAGTATTTACAGCAAAATGCTGAAGTAAGTTCTCCTTCCACCCTTTCGTAGATGAAAGATTGTAAGAGTGTGAAACCATAAGACTAATGTTTATGTTCTCTCTTCTCATTGTACCAGGAAAAAGCTAACAGTGGATGAGATTCACGACATTCATGGGTTGCGTTTGATAGTTAACAACGAAGGAGATTGTTACAAGGCCTTAGGAGTAGTTCATAGTTTATGGTCTGAAGTTCCTGGAAAGCTGAAGGATTACATTACTCATCCCAAGTTCAATGGGTAAGTTCACATACATCTGTTTTGTAGCTCTGTCTTGTTTAAAAGTTCAACGAATCTGACTTTTGTTATTTTTATTTGGTTTTTAGGTATCAATCTTTGCACACGGTAGTGATGGACAATGGAACGGTTCCACTTGAAGTCCAAATACGTACACAAGAGATGCATTTACAAGCTGAGTTTGGGTTTGCTGCTCACTGGAGGTACAAGGAAGGTGACTGCAAATACTCTTCGTTTGTGCTTCAGATGGTTGAATGGGCTCGGTGGGTTGTAACTTGGCACTGTGAAACAATGAGCAAAGACCGAACTTCCATTTGTTCTTCTGATTCCATCAAACCCCCTTGCAAGTTTCCCTCTCACTCTGAGGACTGCCCTGCTTCTTACAAGCCTAACAGTAGCCAGGATGGACCAGTCTATGTCATTGTAATCGAAAACGACAAGGTTTGTTTCTTTGTTGTAGTCAACAAATCTAAGTAGAAGAGTGTGTTGTTTGATTGTTAATACTGAACAAATGGGATCAATGCAGATGTCTGTGCAAGAGTTTCCAGCGAGTTCAACAGTCTCGGATCTGCTGAGCAGGGCGGGGACAGGGAGCTCGAGGTGGTCCATGTATGGGATACCAGCAAAGGAAGAGCTAAGGCCAAGGCTGAACCAGAAGCCTGTAAGCGACCTCAAGTGGAAGCTGAATATGGGTGATGTGGTGGAGCTGACTCCACCAATTCCTGATGAGTCTCTGCCTGAATACAGAGAAGAGATTCAACGAATGTATGATCAAGGGCTAGCGTTTTCTCGCCCTGGGACCATGGTTGGATGGGGAAGCTGATTAGTCCTGTATCATTTTTAATTAGTCCGTGCTTATGTAATGTAAATATAGCAATGATTAGTTTTGTTGTACATAACAATGGTTCTGTTGATTCAATCTAAAGCTGAAAGAAAAAGATTAATGAAAATTCCAAAATTTGCCAAAAACAAGACCAACCATAAGTGTAAGCTTGTGGCCATTACCACAAAGGTGATATTGAATCTTTGATGAGTTACTTGCCGTGACTTACAATCACATTAATTAAGAAACTGTTCTGCTCATCTCACTTTCTTGTGTAATCTCGAGGGATGTTCTATTATAAAGCTTACTGTCTTTCAATGATCACATGGACCCATTTTTAGTACACCAAATCATTTTTCTAAAAGAGAGTTAGATTGTGATTTTGATGCCATCCTAGATTGAAAATGGTTCATTATATACATCACAACCAAATATCATCATGTATTATTATGTTCTGCCTCCTGATTTACTTCTTTATGTGATGCATTCAATAATCTGTTTAAGCTTGTGCAAGGTAACAATAACTGAAATAGTAGTTTCTTCTTCTTCGTTTTTTTTTGTCATAAGTTTGTGCTAAATACTGCAAATAACATGAGGCGTTTTCTTGAGGGATGTTATGTTATAAGCTTACTGTCTTTCAATAATCACATGGACCCTTTTTAGGACCAAATCTCTTTCCATAGCTGTGTTCTTGACAAATTTTGTTTTGGGGTGGATAATGGTAAAGTAAAAGAGAGAGTTAGATTGTTATTTTTGATACATCACAACCAAATCATTTTATACAACACAACCAAACAACTAATTTTTCAGGTAACAGTTTACAGAAGGCTTTATTTTGGAAGCTTACAACAAACACTAAGACAAACTTACAAGACTCTTAGCTACTTCCACAATGAACAAAAGGAAACTTCTTCTCCTTTCCATAGTAAACCAGCAAAGGTATCTCCATCTTCCATCTTTATTTCCCAATTGTTGTCATACTTTCTAAGTAAAGATTTGGCTCCATCAATTGCATCCTCTCCAAATGCTTCTGCTGAGAAACCAGCTTTTCTCATCCTCTCATACCATATCTCTTTACCTTCATTAGTATCTCCAGAGCTCATCAACACCTTTGTTGCCTCTCCTTCCATCAGCTTCCTCTCTTCACTATTCTCTTCTTTGAATCCATAGCTTGTTGAATCTAAAAACTTCCATAGATAATCCAGTTTCCTTGAGAAAAGTGCTGCAAAGTCCACATTGCTACTTCCTTCTCCATTGTGTTCACAAAGAACCACTCCTTTTGGATTCAAACTTCTCAGTGCTTTCAAAGCCTCACTTCTCTCATCAAGGACGCTATTCTTCAGTTGATACAGCCTAAACTGAGCACAGACAATGAAGGTCTCATGAGGTGAGGTATCAATGAGTTGGGACTTGTCAATTACATTGATCTGAAGGCTGATGTTGAGGGACCTAGCAAAGCCAATGAGTTGAGAGGCATAGTTGTAAGATGGTGGACCAACAGAGAATGGTATGTCTGCGGTTAGATCAGATACAACGGTTATTCTAACACCAAGAGGAGGTCCTTCTGGTCTGCAGCAGAGAGCTTCAAGCAAAGTGGGCCATTGCATACCATGAGAAACACCAATATCAAGAATGTGAAGATCCTTTTTATCACCTGGCTCTTGTGATAGAATCTGTAAGATGGCTGAGTTTGCCATGTTATTAGGTAAAGCAAACCAAGGACTTACTTCATAGAACTTGAGCAAAGTCTTCTGAAACATCTTCACTTCTGCTGAAGCAAAAGTAACTGATGGTGACACAAAGGAACTTGAAATATGTTTCTTCAAAGCAGAAAGACCAAAATATGCAAGACGATGATTAGCATCACCAGAAGAAGAGGCCAGTTCAGAGAGAACACAAATGTAATGTTGAACTCTTGATGAGTTCCTTGCCGTGATAGCCAAGGCACAAGGGTTAAGAAGTTGTTCTGCCCATCTCTCTTCCTTGTTAACATCTTTGCGGCTCACCTCACTAGACTTGTCTGCTTTTTTCTTGCTCCTTGCTGATCTTTTCACTACTTGGCCATCGATAGGCTCATCACGGTTCCTTTTCTTGGACTGATCGTTTGGTATCTGAACCACTGGTGGAGGAACTGAATCAATTTCTGGAACTCCGGTTACCACTTCAAGGTTACTTGCTTCACAAGCCATATAAGCATTAAGATCTTCTTGACTATAGCTATGAAGAACATCACATCCTGGATCTTGAGTTTGAGTCTGCTGATCCCATTCCCACGTTTGAGACCAGTCAAACTCGTTGAGCAAATCAGAATCATTGAATCCAGGTAATGGTGTTAAGGAGATAGAATCATCAAACCAGCTTAGGACATTGTCTAGAGTTTGGCTTGGTGGTTCTGTTTCTTCCAACGACATTGAGTAGATGATGAAAAAGGTATTGGTTGTGACTTGTGAGTAGGTAGGTTAAGGTTTAAGATAAACAATAAAAAGATGAGGTTCGAGTAAACATATGAATTGCGTGTGGTCTTATATATAGGTGGTGTGTCGGGGACTATATTAACTACCTTTACAAAATGGTTATAACTTATAAGACGTGAAAAAACACAAGTTTGATTTGTATTTCTTAAGTTAATTAGTCTCTCCACTAATTGCAGTTTGGGACCATTGTTGTAGGTTGTACTATACAAATTATGTTTTATATCAGACATTATATAAGGGTGTTTTATAGAATATTTGAGAGATAATTAGAGTATCAATCTGTACTATGATGTTGTCATTAGTATTAATAATAACAAGGTCTAGATTGTGGGGACATATTGTGACATAGACATAGAATCTGGTTTTATCTTCTAACTGTTGGTTCTCGAGGACAATATTTATTAAAAAAAAACTGTATTGCTAAAAGCATAACATTGGCTCGTAAATGTTTAGAACTTTATAATATGTAGATGAATACTCCCTCTGTTTTGCCCAAAAAAGGAATTCTCCCTCTGTTTTTTAAGTGTCCATAGATTAAGAAAATGATTGAAATGTACTTAATTACTAGGATAAGACCCGCGCCTTGCGCGGGATGAAGCTATTATTTTTATTATGTTTTTAAAAATGAAACAATAGTTCGGTTTCATTCGGATTAGAGGTGTTCAATCCAGATATCGGGTTTCGGTTCGGCTCGATTTTTTGGTATTTCGATCATTAAAATATAACTACTATTCTAAATTTATATGTACTTCGGTTTGATTTGGTTTATATACCATCGGTTTTCAGTTTATTCAATTTTATACCAAAAAACATAATTATTTAGTTTGAGATCATATTATATATTATACAAATATATAATATGATCATATTTAGAGTCATATTGTCACAGAGTTATTTATTAAAATTTTTTTATATATTTAAATAAAAGAATAAAAAAATGAAAAAGGCTTCTATCATCTAATAAAATGATCAAATCTAGAATTAATATCAAAATACTAAATTTTGAAAATAAAAATAAAAAACAAAACAGAAGCATGAAAGAAAAGTTTTTATATTCTTCCATATTTAGTGTTCATCAAACCAATATGTCTTCGATTGAACACAACTCTATTTGTTTAAAGATAAAAAAAAAAGTTGTAAAGAATTTCAACTAATTATTGTCCATCAAATTTATAATCTTTACTTCAATTTAGTTACTGTTAAAAAAGCAAAAGATCAAAATAAGAAGTCTTAGTTGTAATAAATTGTTAGCTATTTACAAATTATAATTATAGTTCAACTCATGTAACAGATAGATATTCATGCGTCGTTATAAATATATACA
>CAKOAT010048488.1:57023-78111 GCA_932364175.1 Eruca vesicaria subsp. sativa | reverse complement strand
GTCATATATATATATTAGTCATTTATGGTAATTCCGTAGGTTTTATTTATGGAAAGAAAATAACATATCATATCATTATATCATATAGTTTGACTAACTAATGTATCTAGCAACCTATAAAAATCCAATGTGAACTTACTTATTTTTCAATTGAATCTAATTGACTACCTAATTGAATGACACCTATGCATTGGGGCCTCTTTTAATTAATACAAAATTGAGGTTATATCTTTTCAAATGTTTCTCAATTAATATATAGGGGATACGTATTTGCTAATAATATTTAAGATAAATAAAATTATTTATAAAATCAAACTATTTTATAATTAATATTGAATTAAAAGTAAATATAATTTGCATTGTAATTTTAAAATGACATTTTATAGCAAAAAAAATTGTCAAAATGACACTTTTGAAGAAACATATAGAGTATTTATTACTTTCAGAAGATATAAGAAATAACCATTTATCATCTGATTGTTGATCACTTTTGTCGCACCAACATGCATGTTTGAGGAGGAGAAGTATCCATTTGAAGAATATTCTGAAAACATTACAAATTAAACTGTTTTTCTTTATCTTTGTAGATACATCATTACAAGCTTTCACTAAACTGAGGTTTAGCCACAAACACTGATTGACCGACATAAATTAAATATGTGTATTAGTTGGTGATTAGGATTTTGATAAAGTTTTATCTCATCAAAATCCACAACTGAAATTTGAATATATAATTTCACCATCCACAGCCCAATTATATAATAATGTTTATATAAGATTTAGATAGATGTACCAGCAATATTGTTTCGAGCAGTACAACGAATTATTGTGTTGTGATGCCTATTTAGTAGGTGGAGGATTGTAATCATAGAGATATGAGTGTAGATATTTAAATATGATTGGAGGGGATATAAACATCAAGAGATAATATAACCTTAGTAAATTGAGACGAAGACAATTATGTCTTTGTTCCTGCATGTTGAATCTTTTATGTTGGTCAAACGAAGTTCCAATGGACCACTTGACGTGTGAATTCTCATTATTCATAATGTTTTTCGTACATAGCAATGTTTAAATGTGATTTAGAGGACAACAATTATCCAAAATGACAACACCAACACTAGGAATTTCCAAAGAAAAATCATCTCAAATTTGACCAAGTAAATATATTCTTGAGCTGTAAATAATAAAGCATGTGTGTTCTTCATCTAATTAAGCAAACAAATATACAAAAGGAAAGAAAAAAATAGAATTGTTTTGATATAAGAGGTTCTTCTATACACAATACCAAAGCAAGTAGCATTCACTAAAAGGCGTTGTACCACGAGTTTCCACTCCCTTCTGGATGATGTACGTACCTATTGCTATTTCAGACGTTTATTTTTATCTGAAAAATTATCAATCACTATAGCAAATCATATAACACACTGGTATCAAAATAACAAGTATCTGAGGAAAATTCTGAGCTAAAATATATGATAACTGAAAATATTTTACTATTGTTTGATTTAATAACCCTGTTTTGCAGGTATTTAGAGCAGCAATGGGCTAAGAGTAGGCACCAAAAAAAAAAGAGCTCTACAAAAGAAAATAACTTATTATATATTATATTAATCACAAATCCATGTTGGCTTCAGAACTAATAAGTTTAAACAATTCAACATCATAAAATAATGCCAAATGAAGGAAATAAACTAGTTGAAAGATTTTCATTTTTTTTTTTTTTGTCAGTACTGATTGCAGAAAGTAGCAAAGTGTGACTTCCCGTCATGGTCTCATCAACCATTACTGGAGCAAAAGTCTCACATGAGTACTAAGACATGGTGGTTTGATGGATAACCTGAGAACCTGAACTGCAGGTTTTGTTGTAATGTTAGCACCCTAGAAGGAATCAACCCTCCAATTTGGGGATGATTGCACCTTCAAAGATTTCAATAAACAAAAGTTACTTGATAAGATCAGATACTTTGTTTAAGCAAAGGCTTCACGGCATAAAAATATTATCTTGGGATGTAATCATTTTGTGTTACTACCGTGTGTTGTGATAATGCATACGGTAAAGCCGGCCCATGAGACCATAGAAATGTGGCGTTTCAATGCAAGGTAGAGGCCACGAAGCCTGAGTGAAAAGAAAATAGACGTCATTAGTTTCGTATTTACAACATTCATAGTCATAATGAAGTTAAAAGATCATTGACTAATTAACCGTTGAAAAAACAAAACGTTGAATATTGAGAGACCTTCGACAAGATTGAGTTTGGATGACTAGCACTAGGACTCTCTTCGTTCTCTTTGTAGTTTGTAACCTGCATCAAAACAAAAATCCATAGTTCAGCAGCTACAACACATTGCAAATGCATGTGAAGTCTCAACAATGTTGGACCTGAGATATATGGTTAACAAAAATGTTGTGGCCATAACTATTATTATGTTCCAGTAAACGTTCAACTTCGCCAGATGATTCTCCTGCTCCAGTGGATAACGTTGAGGTAGAATCATGGTCCTGAATTTGAAAAGCAGTTTGTCTCATCACTGGGAAATGAGTAGAGATCATCTCCATCGTCAAAGCTTAAAGTGTTGTTTCCATTTAGTTTGAATCGGAGAAAACAGAGCATAGCCAAAAGAAGAAACAACCAAAGCAGAGTTCTTCACCTATCACCCAAAATGGTTTTGTGCTCCTCTCAAAGTAGAGTACAAGTGGTCAACGCAACTTTAGAAAAATCTATGTCTTTGGTGAAGATGGATAGAGAGATAAATCATGTAAGGTTAAGAAGATGCATGTCTCCTTCCTAAAAACATGTCTTTCTTCTTCTTCTTCTTTTTAGTTCTTTCACTGTCTCTGCAAATTGTATATTTATTAGCTAAATTTCTTTTTACCTCACTTCTCTTCAAGCAATACAAACAAATTGATTATGAACACTAACTTTTAACGGACATTGATATTCTCTTCAATCTACCATTTTTAATCTTTCTTTTTTTTTTGGTTATGAAACATGGTGAATAATTCTATTGTTGCTGCTTGTGTTAAGGAAACGCCGGCCAAAAACACCCTAGTGGATTCTCCTTTTGCAAAGAAGTAGCAATATTGGAAAAAGTATGATTTCAAATATGTTTCACAATGACTTCACTTCAGCTCTGCTATTTGAAGTCAAGAATGAATTATGTATCTAAAACTGGATATACATGATGGTAACTTCTACGTTTTATTAGACAGAGGTGAAAAATCTAAAACTGGATGATTGCATAAGCAAGTTCAACGATTTCACTATCTCTTTTACCAAACTAAAGAATCATGGTTTTGACCTTACAGAGCCTAAACCAAAACAGAGGGTTAGTTCCTTCACGTCTTGACTGAAAAAGCAACCTCCTCACCATCGGGTTCTTATTACTCTCCTCATTCATTATCTGGATTTTCCTGTCCCAAAAAAAGAAACAACACATACAGAGCAAGAGGTCTCAGTGGCCAGAAAACTTAAAACTCTTTGAACATATTAAAAAGGGAAGAAGGAAGAATAAGAGGTGGAAATAGCAATAACCGGCTGGTTAGGGGGAGGCGGCGGCCTACGAGGCTGACCCATCAGCCGTGGCTGCTGCTGCTGTTGCGGATACTAAAACATCACAATTCTATCTATCATTACACTTCCTTTTTCGATCCATTCTTTTTTTTTTTTTTTTGGTTTTGTGACTAGTGATGGGTTTATAATAGTTACGGGTTTTTGTGTTGCTAGTGTCATACCTGGGCTTGTGCATACTGAGGATAACCGGGTTGACCATACTGCTGGCCGGTATAGTAATCCATCTGAGGATAACCGGGTTGACCATACTGCTGGCCGGGTCCAATATACTGTGGATACATCTGCGATTTTTTTTACGTGGCGAGTTTAAGACACTTTTTGGCTTTGTTTTTTTAGTCAAAATATCAGGCTGTATATATAACACAATGAACTTACTCCGTAACCACCACGGTAATAGTAATAGCCACCAGGGTGATAGCAATAGCCACCACGGGAATAGAAATAGCCACGCGGCATTTGCTGATTAGGTGAAGTAGGGTAGCAGTAATAGCCATCCACCATTGGGGGTTGAGCATGCACAGGAATCTGCGGAACAGGTGCAACAGGGCAGTAGAATGAGGTATTCTCCACTGGAGATTGAGCCCGCACAGCAGCTGGTGATTGAGACGACTTGAATTCCTGATCACACCCAACGACTCATGATTAGTGAACAACAACACGAAGAAAAAAAAAACAATTAAAACACAGCTCAACACTTTATCAAGTGTGAAGAAATTAAATAACAAGAACCTTTGCATCTGGCTTAAGAGGGGACTTTCCTGATGAGGACAAAGAGCCAATTGGCGAGCTTGGCAGTATTCCAGGACGGGTTGGTGTCGAAGGAGCTGAGCGCCTATGTAAATTTCTAGCATCCGAATGCTCAAAAGAGCTTTCAGATTTTGTTTTGCCAGAAACTTGACTGACTTGCCTTTCTCTCTCAGCAACAGTCTTTGACGCCGAGGTTCCACCACCACTAAATTCTGCACCTTCTTTGATATCTGTAACTTGGTTTCCTAATCAGATTGAAGTTTAAAAGCAGGTCACCACTTCTTGTCGACACCATCAATGGAAAATTATTGATCGCCACTAGATAATCAGTTGCGATAAACGTTAGCCATGCTTGTAAAAACGAAAAGGTAATCTACGTAGACAGCAGGAAACCAAGTTCAGACTTCTGTGGGCCTCAATTGTTCAAACGGATAAACAAATAGTGTGGAGCAGATATAGACGACAGAGTAAGAAGAAGTCGCATATACCTCCATGACCAGAAACTGATTCTCTAGCTGACTGTGTAAAAATACAAAAGAATGGCAAGTAACCAATGTTAAAAACGCCTAACGAAATCATTGTTTAAACAGGCATAATCAACACGGAGTTGAACATTGCTATTGTGGGAAACCTTTGGGTTATTGTTCTTTCTTCGCTCATCCAGTTGGCTCTCACTGTTAGATCAAAAGAAAGTCCCAATGTGAGGGGAGCCTTTTAGATTATTTAAATGTCCACAGACTAATAGCAAAGAGTTGACCTGTTACTGCTGCTGCCTGGGGCAGGAAAGTGTCGAGCTTCATCACCAGATACCGAACAGCTTTTATCTACATTGGTATTATCCGGAGAAGGCTGAATGTCACCCTGAATGAAAATGAATGTCAGATATCAACATTGTTTCTGCTAGAAACTACTATACTACTATCAAAAGAACACAACCATACTCGCACGTCTTCATAGCCCTTGCCACTCGAAGTCTCATCAAACACATTATCCAGAATTGGAGGAACAATCCCATCAGGTTCGCAGGGTTTTAGCTCTCTTCCCAGATCAACATGACAAGACTTTGATATCGAAGAGTCCGTCAACAGCTCCACCGGTTTCTCACTCTGAACGGAGAGATCCTAAAACCAACACCAATGAAAAAAGAAATGAAAATGTCAAATCTCAAAGTAATGTCCCTTCCATGTAACGCATAGACATAAACTTGAGCAGAAATAGATCTCTTGTAATTAATAAAAGCAATCACACCTCAGCTACAACTTGTACAAGTTCATCTGCAGGAATAATGAGCGTCTTGAAAGGTGGCTTTCTGAAAAACTCGGAACGGGATTTATGCCCTCGTAAAGTACAGTCTTTGATCAAGGATGCCATCTTTAGAACAATTCCTGGAAGTTTCAAAAAAATTATAAATGGTAAGAGATAGTAAGTAGTCTCTTTCTATGTTTCACATATCTAAGGAAAATAACGTCTGATTCAAAACCTCACCAAAATCGTTCTCTACATCTGCAGCATGAAAAATACCACTATAAACCGATCCATTTTCTAGATGCACTTCCACAAGATGCCCAATCATACATGTTGTGAGGTACACTAAACTATCACGCGACTTGTCTGCAGCATAAGAACTCAAAACATGAGGTTGCAGATATATCGCAGCGTATTTGCAGGATGTGACTTTATAGACTGCGCCTTATTCAAAACCCCCTCTCTTTCACCTCTTCTGTGTGGAGATACATTTGATGAAGACTTTGACTGAGGATCAGGATCCATTGCAGCCTCAAACTGTTTGAACTAACAAGGAAATTGATTTAAATAAAAAGAAGATTAGTTTGATTAAACTAATTTACGAAAACAATATTTTCTCATGTTTTGAGGCCTGAAATGGCAATGAGCCCGAATAACTACGGCCATTAAGAACTCTTGTGCAAGTAAGAGCTATGTCAACTACAGATAGAAAGTTACATCAAAATCCATGAAACGATCTAGTCAGACAAAAGCTTATTCCCCGACAATAATGTGATTAACAACTGAGACAAGCGAGCAGAATCCGCACAGAAAGTCATAGATCTTAAAGCATGGGAGCAAACAACAAGAAGTATACATATTTTGTCACCAAGAAACGATGAATTATAGGCCAGCAAAATAATTTGGTTACAAGTACGCAATCAAAGAATAGCCTAGACAAGCCATTGAAACCATGATTACTATCTAATGTGAAGATATAGGCACTTAACGACTCATGATTAGTGACAACAACACGAAGAAGAAAAAACAATTGACACACACAAGTGTGAAGAAATTAAATAAAAAGAACCTGTGCATCTGGCTTAAGAGTGGACTTTTCTGATGAGGACAAAGAACCAATTGACGAGCTTGGCGGTAGTCCAGGACGACTTGGTGTCGAAGAAGCTGGGCGGCTCTCTGAACTTCTAGAATCCGACTGCCCAAAAGAGCTTTCAGAGTTTGTTTTGTCAGAAACTTGACTGTCTTGCCTTTCTCTCTCAGCAACAGTCTTCGACGCCGAGGTTCCACCACCACCAAATTTTGCACCTTCTTCGATATCTGTATTCCAGTTCTCTACACTCACGCCTACGAATTGGTTTCCAAATAGATTGAAGTTAAAAACAGGTCAACACTTCTTGTGTACAAAAGTAACTTTTCCTATATTCAATTTGGCAACTTCAAAAGGGTTAGCCATCAATGGAACATTATCGATCGCCATTAGATAGTCAGCCGAGATAGACGTGAGCTATGCTTCGTAAAAATGAAAAGGTAATTCTATGTAGCCAGCAGGAAACCAAGTTCAGGCTTTTGTGGGCATCAATTATTCAAACGGATAAACAAATAGTGTTGTGCAGATATAGAAAACAGAGTAAGAAGAAGTAGCATATACCATGACCAGAAACTGATTCTTCAGCGGACTGTGTAAATACAAAAGAAAGGCAAGTAACCAACGTTAAAAATAATGAATTAAAATGCCAATCACAATCATTGTTTTAACCAGTCATAATTGTTGCACAAAAAAAAAACAGCCATAATAAACATGGAGTTGAACTTACTCTGCTACTGTGGGGAACCTCTGGGTTATTGTTCTCTCTTCGCTCACCCAGTTGGCTCTCACTGTTATGTTGAAAAAGTCACAATGTGAGAGGAGTCTTTTAAAAAGTCCACAGCCTAATAGCAATAAGTTGACCTGATACTGCTGCTGACTGTATTATTCCGAGAAGGCTGACTGTCACCCTGAATGAAAATGAATGGCAGATATCAACAATTGTTCTGCTAGAAACTACTATACTACTATCAAAAAAGAACTCAACCATACCAGTACGTCTTCATAGCCCTTGCCACTAGAAGAAGCTGATTTCTGGACGCCAGAAGTAGATGAACCACCAAAAGTCTGATCATTGCAAGTGTCCAGCAATTTGTCGTCTTCCCCATCAAACCTACTATCATCTCGACGGACTGCTGAGTATTTAGTTTCCTCGTCAATATCAGATTTCTCATTAAGCTGAAGGCCTCTTTCCTGCAAGCATGAACAATTAGAAATCTGCAGTTATATGTAAAGATCTACTCAAATAAACTTCACCCCCCCTTAAGTCACCTCTGCTACATGACCATCTCCAGTATTTTCACCCTCAATCTCTCTCTCAATTCTCCGGGCTCTCTCTTCCAGCTCTCTAGTCTGAGTACTTGAAAGTTTTGTGGTATATTGTTCCTCATCGTAAGTGCTCTTTACTCCAAACTGTGACTCATTCACCTTAAATTGATCCCATCCCCTACAAGCATAAACGGATCAGTTGAGCATACTACCAGTAAATCGACATGTTATGACAGATATGAAAACAATAGTCTTCCTAATCTTATGGACATTCACCAAGGGTTCTTCCTCACAGTATACTATATGCTTTCCAGAAGGAAGATCATAATCAGTATAAAGTGCGAAACACAAAATAATCTATTTCATTCATTTTCTCGTCTAG
Organism: Eruca vesicaria subsp. sativa; assembly: GCA_932364175.1. NCBI lineage: Eukaryota > Viridiplantae > Streptophyta > Magnoliopsida > Brassicales > Brassicaceae > Eruca > Eruca vesicaria. Next base: position 69,809 of record CAKOAT010048488.1, on the reverse strand, counting down.
TTTATTCAGCTAAGAAATCATAGTCTAAGGATCTAGCTAGCAAATCTGCATAGCTAAGCACAAAATATTTTGCATCCAATAAATAAATTTACAAGAAATTCAAATATTTATATATATACCTATTCCAAGTTTGATCAAAAACATTATCAAGGCCCTGAGGAACATTTCCATCAGGTTCCCAGGGTATTAGCTCTCTTCCCAGATCAACATGACGAGACTTTGATATAGAAGAGTCCGTCAACAGCTCCACCGGCTTCTCACTCTGAACGGCATTTAACATGCCGTCACTGGATACGGAGAGGTCCTAACACCAACACCAATGACAAAAGGAATGAAAATGTCACATCTCAAAGTAATGTCCCTACCAAGTAACGCGTAGACATACACTTAAACAGAAAAAAGCACACCTCAGCTACAACTTGTACAAGTTCATCTGCATGAATAATGAGCGTCTTGAAAGGTGGCTTTCTGAAAAAATCGGAACGGGATTTATGACCTCGTAAAGTACAGTCTTTGATCAAGGACGCCATCTTTAGAACAATTCCTGGAAGTTACAAAAAAAATATAAATGGCAAGAAATAGTAGTGTCTTTCTATGCTTCACATATGTAAGGAAAATAAAGTCTGGTTCAAAGCCTCACCAAAATCACTCTCAACATCTGCAGCATGAAATATACCACTATAAACCGATCCGTTGTTTAGATGCACTTCCACAAGATGCCCAATCATACATGTTGTGAGGTACACTAAACTATCACGCGACTTGTCTGCAGCATAAGAACTCAAAATATGAGGTTGCAGATATATAGCAGCGTATTTGCAGGATGTGACTTTACAGACTGCGCCTTATTCAAAACCCCCTCTCTTTCACCTCTTCTGTGTGGAGATACATTTGATGAAGACTTCGACTGAGGATCAGGCAGCGTATCCATTGCAGCCTCAAACTATTTAAACTAACAAGAAATGGATACGCTGATTAGCAACTATAGAATAGCCTATCCAGAACATTGAAACCATGATTACTATCTAACGGGAAGATACAATCAGATATTACCATCACCATATCGATTATTCCGCACGAACATGTAGACAAATCGTAAAGAAAACAAACGCAAACAAAGGTAGGCATTGATACAAATCATCAGCAATCAACGAAAATGATCTTCAACGTATCCTAACATGAAGTACGTATTCCAGTAAAACTAAACACTGAATCAGCAACCTGAATCCTCCGATAACTCGAAAGAACAAATGAGAATTGAAGATTATCGCCGACGACGAAGATTATCGCTACCTCGCACGATTGCTCCGTAGAAGGACGAGCTCAATCGCTTCCAGCGCAGTGAGCTAGGGTTTCGCACAGAGTTATGGTTTTTGCGGAGAGAGCGACGATGAACGATTCACCGTGAATCTTGGAGCGAAGAATATTCGGAGACTGTGATCGTCGCTGAGTAACTGCTTTGATTTTTTTGTGAGAAGCAAAGACGCTGCAAGAAGCAGGTCGTTATGATCACCTACGGAGAAGTGCACGGTAAACTAATATGGTCTAAGCTTTCTGTGACAGTTCAGATTTGCGCGGGCTATTGACTATATTTGGGCCTTAAAAACAATGGGCTCAGCTTCGGTTATTAACTGTTGATTGATCACACTTACCTTAGCTATTAAGAACGTCTAATTTATGCGATGCTTTTAGTAAAAATAAAGGGATCGTTCTTGATCTTTTTAACACATAATATAAAACGTAAAGGGTCGATCATTCGATTCTAATATTCTTTTATATCGTTTGTTAAAGAAATCAGCAAGAATAAAGAGATTTATCAAAGCGTTACCTGAAGCAAAGCATACTTCGAAATAAGCTTCAAAAAGATGCATGGTTTGCTTAACAGTGAGGATATTGTTAACTTGGCTTTCAAATTTGTTTTGATTTTGAAATTAAGCCTTGAAAGAGACAGAAAGGTAGGGGGACAAAAAGCATTGTTAGGCTTAGTTGGAAAAATAACTCTATAAAGATATAATAATCAAAATATAACAAGCTTGAATCTAAATTACATGTCTCATCATGACTTGTTTTTTTAGATTAGTCACTTTATGTACTCTTTTCAGTTTGGAAGATGCAGAATACTATTGGTCACACCATAAAGCTATGAATATTTAATACTAATGATCGTAATTGATCAAACTAAGTAGGCAAGAATCAATATATAGCTAAAAAAAAGAATCAATGGCTACAATATAGTTGACGGACGATACATGCGAAAACATTGAGAAGGAAGACTAAAAAAATGGATAAAATACAAAATATCTTTCTTTTGTCAACAAAATACAAAATATAAAACATAAAACCAAGAGAAAACACAGTGATCTCACGTGGCAAGGTAAAAATAATATTTTCAGTATACGATCTGATCATGCATTTGCTGTAATATTTTTGTTTCTAATCGAATATGTATTGTTTTTAGCTGTCTTTAGTAAAAGAAAGTTAGAGAGATGAATAAAAAAAACAAAGAGGAAGAATAAAGTATTATTTCAAAATTTAAAATGGTATAAAGACGGTAACAAATTCAACAGTGTAGTTAATTCTCGTCCGTTGCTTCACGGCGCTCCTGTGACCATCTATGAGATTCTGACATATATATATATTTATATTCTTTTAGTTTTACACTCTGTTCTAAAACTCGGTCGCCTAGCCGCCTAGGCGGCCGCCTAGTCGCTAGGCGATCCTCTTCCGCCCCGATTTATGCCAAATCGCCGTAGAAAATCGGTCGTCCGATTTTAACCCGCCTAGACCGCCTAATGACAGCCTAGCCGCCTAGGCGGCCGCCTAATCCATTTTTTATTTTATTTTTTTTATTTTTTTAATAATATTTTTTATCTATTTATTTGTTTTAAAAATTAATAAATTATAATTTTGATGAAATTATATCATATTAACTTTGTATATTCTATTTGTGTGTGTTTATAAGATTCTAAACATGTAAATGTATTAATATTATACACAATTAAAGATTAATATATCTTATAACATATCAAATCGTTTAAAAATTCTACCCCGTATAATTTCCGCTTAATCCCCGATTTTCTCTCTAGGCGCTAGGCCCAATCGAGCCGCCCGACTAGCGCCTAGCGCATTCTTGAACATGGGTTTTACATATTATTTGGATGCACTTTACTTGAGAAAATGAATTAGGGATGATTGAGTAGTAACCTAAGTTAGTGGCTCATATTATGTCTAACATTTCCCAAAGTCCATGTCTTACAATTTTTAACTACACGTAACTGAGAAAACTTGGCAAAATAACACATTATATTACAGAAGAAGAAAAATACACATTATATTGGTTTTTATTTTCATGTTGGTTTCTTTTATTCTTTTTTTTTTCATGTTGGTTTCTTTTATTCTTTTTATTCTTTCATGTTGGTTTCTTTTATTCTTCGACAACCAGAATCACTCAAGAGTGCACGTGTCGATCTTTGATCAGGGCATGGTTATTTTGCACGGCTTCATAGCTCTTTTTAGTGTAAATAAAATATAAAAGACAATGGTTTTATTCTTAATTGAATATCGTACTTTAGAAAAGGAAAAAAATGGATAAAGAATAAAACAGAGTAAAGAAAACAAATTAAAAGATCAAACGGATAGAGGAATTAAAGAAAAAGAGAACATAATTTGAATTTGAATTTTTCTTGGTCTTATTTCTTTTTTTTTTTTTTTTTTGATAAAGGGTTTATGAAGTTAAATTTGCTAATTTTGAAAAATATGTAGCATTACAATTTAGTTTTCGGTTAAGTAGTGATGTACGTACTATAAAAATAAATAAAATAAATGTGCTCATTGTAAGATATATGCGTATAACACGAATAAAATCTGATTTTAAACTTTCAATATAGATCAAAATACAGTACTATAAATCAAGCAGCATAGTTATAAAACTGCATATAGTTACTATTTACTCCCCTAAGTAAATGAAAAAAGAAACAAAAAAATAGACGTTGAAGAAACAAAACAAAGATACATAAATGGTTTATTTATCAAATAACCAAATTTTTTTTGCAGAAAATGATTGAGAGAGATAAAAACAGAAAATAGGGGAGATAGGTGATTTTGGATAGTTAGGGTATCTATTTTCCACTATAAATAGAATTTAGAATAAAAATATTCTAATCATACAATATTTTCACTATATAATAGAGTAAAAATAGTTTACTTTATATATAGAGTAATTCATTATTTTTTGTTCATCACTCTATTTATAGAATAGCATTGGATTAGAAGACAATTCTATTATATAATTATTCTAATTTGAAATAAAAATTAGAGTGTTATGGTATTGGTGAATTTGTTTTTTTTTTTTTGTTATTTGGCTTAATTTCCCTAACAAGAACTTGATAAAAAAAAACCGGATAATATTACATATTGCAATAAAGTTATAGTATAACTCAATAAGCTGGATACCAATCAGAATCTGTGTGTTTTGAATTTGCGTATAGGAAATCCACATAAATATTTAAATTCTAAAAAAAAACAAAAATCTGAAAATGGCTAATAGTTAAAAAAAATAAAAATAAAGAAGAGAGAGAAGAGATTTATATAGGAAGTAGGAAACACAACACATACACTTATGCCCAAAACTTTCGCAGAGTCCAACCATCTCAAAGTTCCTCTCTTTCTTTCTCTCCCTCACCAAAGTTCTTTCCTTTTTTTCTTTCTTTTGCAATATTGCTTCTGATTCCAGCTTCGTATTTTAAAGACTCTGTGTGTCTCTCTCATTCAATCTTAAACGAACCTTGAGAGAGTTTTAATGTGGACTCGTTTACACCTCTGATCTGCAGATCCTCCTCTCGCATGCCGTCATTTCAATGGTGGGTGACATCTGAAAATCTCTGTAACAGAGAAAGCAATCTAATTTAGCGACCTGCGAGTGTGTTTATATTGTAGTGTGAAGTGACAGTGCGGAACTGTTGTAACATAAAGGTACAAATCATTGCAATCTATTTCATTTTTTTTTCCTGAAAAAGGTTTTAGATTTGAGAAAAAAACGTGTCTTAAAACTCTCAGGTCTCTAATTTAAACAAGTGGAGGGTGAAAGAGAGAGAGATGCTCACCTGCATACCTTGTTCGAAGCAGCTAAACACCAACAATGGCAGATCTAAAGAAGAAGAAGAAGATGATGACAGAGTTCTTGAAACACCCAGGTCTAAGCAGACAATCAAATCCCTGACGTCACAAGTACATACACTTCCTCTTCTTTACAATGTCACTTTCACAAACTGTTTGTTTTTTTTCTTTTTTGCTTTTTCTGAAAACATACAAATGGGAAAAGGAACAAAACTCCCGAGACAAGTCCTGTGTTAAGTCTTGTTCGTTTCTGTTTGGGTACAAAACTCTTTTGTCTTCCCTCTAGAAGCCAAAACCTTTACTCTGTGACTTTCAGTTTTTTTATTTTATTTTTCCTCTGTGTGTATAATTCAATCATGTGATACTTGTTTGGATGTGAATCCTTTCAGATAAAAGACATGGCGGTAAAAGCCTCAGGGGCATACAAAAGCTGTAAACCGTGTTCAGGTTCTTCAAACCGGAACCACCACCGTGATTCAGATGTTGCATCAGCTTCAGGGAGGTTCCATTATGCGTACAAGAGACCTGGAAGCAGAAGTGGAAGCTCTACGCCAAAGATTCTAGGGAAAGAGATGGAGTCAAGGCTAAAAGGGCTTTTGAGTGGAGAAGGAACACCTGAATCAGTTAGTGGCAGGACAGAGTCTACAGTGTTCTTGGAGGAAGAAGAAGATGATGAGCCTAAAGAATGGGTTGCTCAAGTGGAGCCTGGTGTTCTCATCACTTTTGTTTCGTTGCCTGAGGGTGGAAACGATCTCAAGCGTATTCGTTTCAGGTAAGCTATTACATGTCTCATAAAAGTAAAATCATTAACTTAAATGAAATTTAATCCAGTATGTTCTTGATTTGATTTTTTGGGGGTTAGTTAGAGAATGTGTGTTTCTTGGGGACAAGATATGAGAAGTACAATCTGTATTAAAGATGTTATCTTATGTTTTGGAAACTTGCATTTCTCTTGAATCAATTTTGAAGTGGTCCCAAAACGTTTGTTGTGTATCCTTTTGCCAATAAAGGTTTTTGAGATCTTAAATGGATTCCTCCAAGAATAGTTGTGTGGGGGGAAACGTTTAGTGATATTCATTTTGTAGGTGGGACATGTTCATGTATGAGATGCAGTATGATCTAACTAGCTAGCTTACTTTCTTCATAGCCTCATCAAAGAGGGACACTTAGGCTTTCACTGATTGACATTTAGAGTTGAACTCAACACTTTTGACTTGGTTGTTGTAGTCATTAAGGCAACATCTCTTTTTCTTTATTTGGTTTCAGTCGTGAGATGTTTGATAAACGGCAAGCTCAAAAATGGTGGGCGGAGAATTTCGAAAAGGTCATGGAGTTATACAATGTGCAGCAGTTTAATCAGCAGAGTGTACCGTTTCCAACTCCTCCTACATCCAAAGATGAGGTATATACACTTTCTGTCTTTGAGTCTGATGAACATATGAATCCATTCATTGATTCGTTGACAATTTTCATTTGGTATGCCAGAGCTCTACCAAGAATGGACCTGCAACTCCACCTCTAAACAATGAATGCCCTCGAGGAAAAGGCTACACTTTTTCTAGCTCACTAGCTCACCAACCAAAACCACAACCACAAAGTCGGTACCAAAGTGATTCTTCTGGTCTTGCAACAACGCCAAAACTCTCTAGCATAAGTGGCACCAAAACTGAGACATCATCGGTTGTTGGGTCTGCAAGAAGTAGTGGCTCATCAAGAGGAGGAGGAGAAGAAGAAGAAGAAGATGCAGAGCATTCAGAGGAGGTCTCAGTAAGTAATGCGAGTGACAACGAAACAGAATGGGTAGAACAAGATGAAGACGGTGTTTACATCACAATCAGAGCTTTACCAGATGGGACTCGCGAGCTTAGACGCGTTCGCTTCAGGTAGATAAAAAAACATTACACTTTCATTTGCTAAGTAAAGAAAGCCTACTGAAAAAGCAAGCACTTGGTAACATCTTGTTGTTGTTGCAGTCGAGATAGGTTTGGAGAAACAAATGCAAGATTATGGTGGGAAGAGAACAAAGCTCGGATACAACAGCAGTACTTGTGATGGATGCTCTCCGCAAGAAGAATCTGACACAGCAAAACCAAAACACTTTTCTTTTTTTTAACAAAATGTTTTAACTTGGAGAAAAGCTACACACATTGATGAAAATACACTGTTTGGGTTGAGATAATGCATGTGGTTTCTTTTATCTCTTCTGTTCATTTTCTTCCTCTTTGGCGGTCTTATTGTTTTCACTACCGAATGCTACAACATCATGTTTTTTTTTGCCTTTTCAAATCTAGCATGAGTTGTATGTATGTAGATAGATTGCTGTAGATAGGTCATGCAAAGTTTCTTTATAGTTGATGATTTGTTACTCAGTAACTATCTTCTCTTCTCCTCTTGTGTAGGTGTATTAATGTAGTTACTCTTTCAACATATGTTCTTGGTGTTATTTATTATCAATGATATGTTATTTATCTATATGCAACTTCTATGAAATTCGTTTGGGTTTATATATTATCACTAAAACTGATATTTTTCTTGTCATCTTCCATTCTTAGACAAGATGCCAAAGTGAGTGCATAACATTTTCATGTATTTGGCAAAAAAAACATTTCCATGTAAGTCCTATTATATACATACCATTTTAATGCAAGTCCTATTTTAATGATTAAATCATAATTTTGACTGACCATTATTTGAGTCAATAACAAATAATTTAAACATCACTCTACTACTATGTTTGACGTGTTTATTGGACAAATCAATTAAAGCAAAAAGCAGAAAAAAATGGAAAACTAGCAAAAGCTAGTATTACTATTTTGTATTTACTTTTTTTTTTTTTGTTCAACTATTTTGTATTCACATCCTTTGGAAATTTCTGTGTTTCCAAAAAAAAAAGAAAATCCTTTGGAAATTTCCAAATCCTCGATATCAAGGGTACAATGGTCATTTTACAATTACCCAATTAGTTTTTTTTTTTAATTCGAACCTATTTTTGTCCATCTTCTTAAACTTCTTTTTCATCTCTCTCGTCTTCTCCGATCTTTTACTTAGGGTTTAAGAGACTCGAATCACTACCAGCGGCAACAACCTCACTCAATCGCAATTCGCCTTCGATCCTTGTTATCTGATTATCTCCGATAGGGGCTTTGATCGGGTGATGGTGACTGGGTCTAGAACCGGCGGTAATCGGGTGATGGGACCCGATGGTGATGACGATGAAGGGAGAAAGATGATTGAATCGATTAGAGAAGTCGTGGGTAATCACTCCGACGCTGATATTTACACAGCCTTGAAAGAAGCTGACATGAACGCCGACGAGGCTGTGGAGAAGCTGATTCATCAAGGTTTGTCTTTTCGTCTCTTTGAATGAAAGATAGGGTCTTTCCGTGCGTGTGTTGAATGCTGTAAATGGGTTATGCAAAAGTTTCGGTTTTTAGTTTTGTTGATAATTGTTACTGTTTTGATTACCGTTTTGTTTTGCTAATAAAGACTTTCTTTTGTTTCAGATCCATTCCATGAGGTGAAGAGAAGAAGAGACAGGAAGAAAGAGGTAAAGCTCACAAATGTTTTTTTAACCTTCTACTTCATTTGAAGATTGTCTTTTATAGTGCTTGTATATATCATTGGGTGTCTACATGTTCTATGTTTATTTGTTGTGTTTAGTGGAGATTCAGACCATCCTTGTTATGAGACTTCGTTAGTGTTCGGAAACTTTCTCAAGTTTTGTATACATTCAAATAGTTTGCTGAATCTCTGGAGATCATTAGGACCTTTCTTTTATGTTTTCGGGTTGAGTTTGGAGGTCAGTTTCTATGTGGGAAAGTTTGTTGCAACCCTGATTTTATAAGGAATGTCCTTTGGTATCAGGTTGCAGTATTGGATGAGCCTGCCGAAGAGAAGAAACCTCTTGAAAATGTTACCAGTGAAGTGAATGTTCGTACACAGCCTGAAGATAATGCTCGGAGAGAAGGCTACAGTAGGAATGTCTTCCCTAGGAACGCTGCTCCACGAAATGAATTTCCTAGGAACGCTGCTCCACGAAATGAGTATCTTAGGAACGCTGCTCCACGAAATGAGTTTTCTAGGAATAATTCTCCACGAAATGAATTTCCTAGGAATGCCTTTCCTAGGAACGCTGGTCCACGAAATGCATTTCCTAGGAATCCTTCTACTGGTAAATCAACATGATGATAATATACTTGCCAGTTTTTTCCGTTATGTCTGTGCCACAATCCTTTAGCCTCCGGTGAAAAAAAAAACTAGAAGAAACCGGATTGTAATGCATGTTATCTTATAGTTTTTGAATCTTTGTGATTGGCGTTAGGCCTTCAAGTTTCATTTTATGCATGGACCATATTCCTCTATAAATACTGTTTTGTGTGTCTGACTTGGTTTGTTTCATGTTAGTGCAGGATCCAAGAGAGAGTTTCGCGTTGTTAGAGACAACAGGTCTAATCCAAATGTTGGTGAAGAGTTGAAGCATACTTCCGCCCAGTCTTCAGGATTAAATATTAGCAAAGCAATGGCCTCTCAAAACCAAAAGGGGTATGTTTTTCAGTTATACGTTCTCCTGCTCTTCTTATTCTAGCATGTTCTATCGCCGGCTTGCTTTGCTTGTTTGCAAAAACATGATACTCTTTAATGATTGTTTTTAATGTTCCTGTCAGGGAGTATGCACCTGTAGCTGTACTATTAAAAAAAATAAGTTACTTAAGACTCTTTAAGACAATAAGAAGCATACATTAGTTTTACTTATGTTCACTTGGTAGACATCCCACTGCAGTTTACCTCAAACATGTTATCTTATAATTTTGAGGAAAAAGCTATGCTGAATTCAGATGAGAAAAATAAGATTGTGGCTCTTATTTTCATTGTTTGCCAGCTTAACAGGTGGTTTAGGCAATCGTCGATCTCCTGGGGATCAAGATTTTGCCGAAGATTGTAATTCAGCAGGTGATGTCAGGCTCAGAGATGCTGAAATTGCTCCACTGCAGCATCCTACTAAAAAAGAACTCTCTGATGGAAAGCAGACGGCCCGTAGTGTTACCTTGGCATCAACCAATTCAGATATTGGTGTATATTCGTCTTCCACAGATCCAGTTCATGTACCATCTCCTGTTTCTAGATCATCACCTGTGGGAGCTATTCAACGTGAAGTAAGAGGTAGAGGATTTGGTGGAAAACCTTCTGAAAATGTTGGGAAAGATCCATCTGCATCTGCTGGTTCTTTGTCAGGGTCCTCGATTAGAAAGATTGGGACTCCAAATGCTTATCGATCATCTTCCCCAAATTCAAAGATTGATCAAGTCAGTCAAACTACTTTACGAGAGTCTGTTTTGCCCAGCGAAAAGAATAGGCCTCTTTTGAACAGGCAGCGTGGAAACAGAGGAAGCCAAAATGCCAGAACACAACAAGTTGGTGGCCATACAAAAGGTAATTTATATGCAAATATTAATTTATTGAATGGTTGCGGTACCATTTTGACTCTCTTCCTGCTAACCATTTTGCCTCACGAGGCACTATGAATTTTGCGTATAGCTTATGTTTTGGTTGATATTCCTTTTTTCAATTTATTGGGAAGTTCTGGTGAGAAGCGATTTCCTATCATGACTTCTGATATTCTTGGTCAACCTGTTCTTTGATGCAGGAGTCTCACAGAACAAGGAATGGAAGCCTAAACCTATTCAAAAACCTGTTGGACATAACCCTGGAGTCATTGGAGCACCTGCAAAGTCTCAGGCTTGTCGTTCTGATGATAACTCAATAAACTTGGAATCGGAGGCTGTTAAGGTGCAAGATAAGCTTTCGCATGTTCACATCAGTGAAAGCCAGAATGTCATCATCGCAGATCATATTCGTGTCCCAGAGACTGACCGATGTCAGCTTACTTTTGGTAGCTTTGTGCAAGAGTTTAGTTCTTCAATAAATTCAGAATCTGCTTTCCAGGAATCATGCTCTTCAGAAGAACTTAGAGAAACCGATCGTAGGTAAGTTGGTGTTATTATTTTTTTGAATAAAGTTTAAGATCATCTTTTATCTTTCCTCAAGTAACTTGGTGCTATTGTTTGCAGTTCGCCAGTTTCTTCTCCAGAGAGTCCGGGCGATAAGCCTATCGATATTCTTGATGATCAAGTCAGAGTTTCTGAATCTGATTCACGTGTGTCGGTGGCATCTGAGCAACAGTTACCCGAAGAGAAGGAAGCTCACAGATCTGACAATTTGGATGAGTACTCGGAAATTCAATTGCTCAACAGGGATGGTCCACATTATACTCCTTTAGAGTTTGAACAGCACAAAGATTCTCCTGAGTTGCAAAAAGTTTCGGTAAGGTTTCCTGCAATTATGTCTTTTGAAAAGACCAAGACAGATATATTTATTCAAAATTTAACACTCTTTGTCCTTTCCAGCAGGCATATGGTAATCACGGTAGTTATGACTTTCAGTATCTTAGTCCTGCAATGAATGAAAACGTACGAGGACAAGGATTACCATCTCAGCAAGAGGTAATTTATGTTCCTGCTGTTGCTTGGCGTGCCAGGATGAGTTTATGTCCTTGCATGTGTCTTATCTTTCATTTCATTAGCCAAGAAAAAACTAACAAGGTATTATTTTGCAAATGGATCAGGTATTAAGTACTCAAATGGTGAACAATGGCCCTTCATCTACGGTTCCAATGCTGCAGCAGCAACAACAACAACAACAGGCGTCAATGCAACAGATGTACCCGCAGGTTCAAGTTGCACATTTCCCTAATCTTATGCCTTATCGTCAGTTCGTCTCCCCAGTCTATGTTCCACAGATGCCCATGGCTGGCTACTCAGGCAACCCAGCGGCGTATGCACAACACCCTTCAAATGGCAATAGCTATGTTCTGATGCCTGGAGGTGGTGGTTCTCATCCCATTCCTGGTTCAAATGGTGTCAAGTATGGCATCCAGCAATTCAAGCCAGTCCCAACTCCTACAGGTTTTGGGACTTACAACAACCCTAATGGATATCAGATGAATTCTCCCAATGTAATTGGAAACGCCATGGGTCTTGAAGATCCATCTCGCATGAAATACAAAGATGGAAATATTTACGTTCCAAACCCTCAGGTAAATGATAACTATATTCCTCTTGCACTAACCACATGTTTTTGCTGTTATGCTTTATTTCTGATTTGTGTTTCTTTATGTGGCACAGCAGCAGCCTGAGACTTCTGATATTTGGATGCAGAATCAAAGAGATCTTTCAAGCCTTCAGTCTCCTCCATATTACAACGTAGCTGGTCAAGCGCCTCATGGTGCTTATATACCATCCCATACATCACATCCATCCTTCAACGCCGCTGCACAATCTCCTCAAATGCAGTTCCAGGGTCTTTTCCATCCCTCACAACCTGGTGCAATGGCGAATCCGCACCACATGGGACCTGGGCTTGGTGGTAATGTTGGAGTTGGGGTTGTGCCCTCTCCACCTTCTCAACTTGGTGCTTATCAGCAATCACAACATGGTCATCCGAACTGGGGAGCGAACTTTTGAATAAAGTTTCCTAACCTCTGTCTAATGGATCATAATAGCCGAAAGCAAATGTTTTGATTTTCTTTGTGAAACGGCAAAACTCTATTTTATTATCTTCTTTAGTTAATGAATGCATAAAATGCTTTCCCCCCCCCCCCCCCCCCCCCCCCCC
>CAKOAT010048488.1:0-42229 GCA_932364175.1 Eruca vesicaria subsp. sativa | reverse complement strand
CCCTCCCGTTATTATCTCTGTGTGAATACATCCACTTCCGCAACTCGAAAATACTTCCCGGACCGGACATTTTTTTTGTTTGATCAAGCTTATAGCTGATTTTTTTTGGGTGTGTTTCAAATGAATCACATATTGTGGTATTTATAGAAATTTTCGAATCTGAGCATTTACTAGGAAATTGCTAGGAAAAGTAGGTACATAACACGTTTTTGATTAATATTCTATATTTTCTATCCATTTTCTCTTAATTTCGTAGTAAAAAAATTTTTCCTCCTAATTTCGTAGTAAAGATTTACTAGAACTTTACGAGGAAATGTTCTACTATGCCTTTACGAGGAAACACTTTTCTCGTAAGTTTACGAGAACCTTACGAGGAAAAGATGTTTCCTCGTAAAGTCGAAATAAACTAGTAGTATATTTACGAGAAAATGTTTTCCTAGTAAATTTTCCTAGTAATGGCTTAGTTTTCTTGTAGTGTTTTGATTGATGAAAAGATCTCCTCAACCAATTTACAATTAATATGTCAACGAAAGTTTATTTTGCCAAAGTATGGATCGGACTACTCTACAGAGAAAATCAAATACATTCGACATTGAATTGATCAAGCACTCAGTTATGAATCAAAATGGTTTATGAGTCAAGTCTATAAAGGGATACCTACGTCGGTAAGTAAGTACACTAGGTAAGGATTTATCCCTATTTGTGGTGGGTGAAGTGGGGGAGTTGTGAAAGGTGAATATATAATCATGAGAGTAACGTGCTGGTTTAGCCAATTAATTTATAAAGTTTGACTCCAACTGTCAATTAATAAGTAATTACTTTTGTATACAAACCAAAATGGCGGTAACGATGAATATCACAATCATTTTCTCTTAGTTTGAAAAACGTTTATTCTAGATACAGCACACTAGCTAGTTGCATTTTTAGAAAAATTATCCTATAGATTGAAATTCAAAATTTATTTATATGAAGTGTTAATTTAACATAGGTCAATAATAAAATACAGAAAGAAAGGAAAAAATATCATATATTTGTTTGGTGTCTAATGACATATCATCTTTTTTGTATCATCTCGAACTTTTCAAACAGTGTTATAAGAAAAAAATATATTATATATTGAGGTTCCGAATGGTAACATATGAAAAAACTCCGCACTAATGTTAGTAATAACAAAACATTATCTATGTATACATATATTTATACATTTATATATTTTGTTATGATTAAAACTGCAATTCCGTAGTTCTGCTTATATGTTACCATTCGGACAGTGAATGTACGTATTAAATGAAAATGTTTCGTCGTGATCACACAAATCAATAAAAGCATTTGGACAGCTATATTGTACAATAAATTGGTATGTAGGTTATGAGATAAAAGTATAACTAAGGGACATACAATGTCCCATATCAACCATGCATAACTCGTCATTCGCATGCACTACCAGCTATTTCTATATAATATTAACTAGGCTAGCTAAGCTAGGGCTTACTCCATTTCAAATCACACAAGATCCGTTATAAGTATATTAAATGCGATGGAACTCACTCTCTATTTCGTGAGTGTGCACGGACGTGTACATGTCGTCGAAAAACAGTACATGGTGCAATGGTGGTGGGACACTCTCAACACCACTCCTGCTCAACACTATTATTAACTTTCGGTATGAGTGTATGTGTCTGCATAATATCCATAGTAAATCTGCATAGTGCATACGACAATCAAGATAAATAGATTCTAAATACTAATACTCAATCTACTGATCATGAATATAGTATTAAACGCTGATACTGGTCGAGCCTGAGAAATTGGTTTTGATCATTTAGAAAGAAAAGGAATTACACGCATTATGATATATATTAAATACAAACTATATATATAGGCATATAGCATATATTTTGCAAAAATATATAGTATAAAACTATAAATATAATTACTGCAGAAAGAAAGATGATCTTACAATAATACATTTACAAGGCTAATTAAAGGGTACAGAAGGAACGCATTAATCAACATTAAGGGCCTAACTGGTTACAACGCATCGATTGCGGTTGCGGACGTTTGCGGATGCGGGTGATTGCGGTTTTAAGCGTTAGTAAGAGATTAATACGATTGGTTCAATTGCGTTTGTAGAATTTTTATGATTGGTTTATCATCAAATACAACAGCGGTTAAGTAATAAATTAACAATATTTATATTTTATATAATTATCAAAATATTAAAATCATATTTTCATGATAAATATAAAATTTTTATTGAAAAACTGTACTATTAAATTTTGTAAAAATTAAAGAAAATATTTTTTGGAAATTTTATAGTATAAATATTCTAATATTTCAATTATTTTAATTTAAAATTTTAATTGATTATTTTATTATTATATTTATATAGTTTTTTTGAAGAAAAAAATATTTTTTATCCTCCCGCAAACACTAGCTGGAATCAACTTTTGAATTTTAGAGATTCATAGCGATTTGAAGCGATTTATAGCGTTTTTTGTGATTGTTGCAAACGTCAACAACAGATACCAACCGCAAAAACTGCGTTTGAGGGTGATGGTTTCCATTTTTTAAAAAATATGTAAATCTCAATTTCTTTTTGTTTCTTAATAGTGTTAACATTCTTAGCAAAAAAAAACAAAAAATTAAACAACAAATCGGTAACAGAAACTGTTTGGTTTAGTTCAAAAAAAAAACAGAAACTGTTTGGAAGGAAACAAGAGCGATGGACCAATGAATAAGACATGTTTGGACCGGAACGAAACGAGTGGATATAAATTTAGCCCGCACGTGACGGGTGGTGGCTTCAAGTGTCGTAACTCTCTCACTCTCACGTGCGCGCACGTGTTAACCCTCATTATTTTCTCGATCCCTATAAGAAAAAAATATCTACCAATCAATCCATCCACATCAGATGTAGACGACAATGGAATAGCAAAAAGATGGCAAACACTGTGCTCTTTTTAATTTATCTTTTGAAAAATACGATACCAACAAAATATCTATATAACATATGCACCGTTTAAATAATTATTTAAAATCAATAGTATCTTGTGAAATGTGACATTCAATAATTGTAATTTGTCTTTATGTATTCTCGTAAGCGTACAAATTAAGTTGTAGACATTTATACCCATCTTATTTCTATTCTGGTTTCAAGCTATTTTGTTCTGAAGGAGTTGTATTTACTGGTAAGAACACTAGAAGGAAAGCAAAAAGAGAATGTTGGAAGCTAGACCCCAAAAAATACTAACAACAAAGAATGCTTTTGTTTGATTCCAAGAAGATTAATTTCGTGGTTTCATCTTTTTGTCTGAACATCCATGAAATGGAGACGTGTAGCTCTTTCTTCCGTTCATCTAATCATCTTTTTACGAGGTCCATCGTCATTGTTACACTAAAGTTTATAATTCTTTAACTCTTTTCTTATTGCGCAATGACCCTAATGTTTTCCAAAAGCTGGAGATACAAAAATAGGATAACCACGACGCGTTAATCTGGTGATGAACGGCTAGCAGCTGTAAGTACGACCCTAAGTTTGATTTGTATTGGTCATCGAGAATTCTTCGGTCCGAGGAGAACAACACATGATATGGAATACTCAAACCGAAACTTCGCCAAAAGCTTTAAGCGTATCATGTGACTAGTCTAGACCACATAAGTGGAGTCATGATATTCTTCGTAAATTAAAAATAAGGATTGAGAATATGATGAAGAGACTGACTCATACGTGATATTAACACATTTCAGGTGATTTATTTAGAAAAATATTTTATACTTTCGCAGCACATGCCCCAACTAAAACTATATATGAACCGGGTTTGCTCTCAGCAATTAGACTATCATGGATATCTGACATCATACAGATCGATAGTTTTCATTTTGTATGAAATAGAATTACTTTTTTTTTTTGGTCAAACGTATGAAATAGAATTACAAAAGTCAGTAATCATGCAAAGCTTTTTATTTCAGAGGGAACATAAAAATGATAAAGTCGTGTAGAACTCTCTACATACCTACCATATATCGGTTGTTATATTATTATATACTTGTTAATAAAAATATTTCGAACGTCATACATAGCTATAATATCACATACCAGCACTTGGTAATACTTGTTACAGCGTCACCATCTTTCTTTATTCGAAACTCGAATTTAGAGCAAGGATTTAACCTTTTTTTTTTGTTTTAATAAAAGATCAAATATTATACCAAATTTTTTGTTTTGTTGACACACTGTACATATAAGAACTAGTAGTGGAAAATAAACATCAAGGAGACTCGGAAAACAACTAGGACAACAACAAATGAAAACGAGAACGAGTGACACAATGCAAGCGATTAACAAGATTAATAACGATTTAATTACTTGGTCTGAGTATTCACTTTTGAGATTAGTAAGTGTAGAACAAAGATCGATAGAGAATAAGTGTGTTTAGAAGATTTAGATGAGAGATTTGAAGATTAGTAGTGTGGCAAAAAAGAATAGAGAATGAAAGACTAAAACTCCATTGAATTTATTAATGATGCGAGTACAAGATATATAAAGTGAATTAAGTAATTGTATGTACTTTTTGTTAGAGACATAATATAGTGACGTATTAATATGGGATTCTCATTTTCTTATTCCAAAACTGCAACAAGTTGATGATAGACAAACAGAAAAAGAGAGCAAGAAAATGACTGTAGAGAAGATCAACATATCAATATTGCGTTTGAGTTTTGTCATAAACAAAACCTAACTCCAAATCATTAACTTCCAGAGTGGCCAGGCATGATGCATAAACCTTGTCTTGTTTCCATTCTATGGACCCCATCCCTATAAATAATACTCATAAATTGTAATCGACAATATTACTTTATAAGGATAACGATTGATCCATCTCAAAGGGGGTCAAATGCCATCGTCTTGTTTTCTATATTACATGTTTAGTCTCTCTCACCATGTGAATTATCAACACAATTGTTTTTTGTTTGTTAGCTAGCTAGCAGGGAACATATAATATGGGCCTTAAACTATAGTTGGGCCTAAATATCTAAACAAGTTAAGCCCAACTTGATCTGCTTTAATTTTTGTAAAGGCAGACTCAATCGTCGTCGGTCTAACGTTTGCTCTCAATCTCAACAATGGCGACGGAATCGCCGAGTTCCGTTCGGAAAAGTAAGTAATTGATTTCGTCATCGAAGAAGATTTTGATTACTAGCTTTGTATACTCTATTACGGCACCGTTTTGATCGTATCTATTTGTTTTTTTTTTGTTTGTCACAGTTGTTGTTCATCTAAGAGCTACGGGAGGTGCTCCAATACTGAAACAGAATAAGTTCAAGGTATTAGCTTCTTTCGAAATCAATCACATTCTCAGAGACTTGAATTTGAGTTGGGATTAGGGTTTATGTTTGTTCAAACCTTCCATTAGCGGCTTAGAACGTTGTAAATTGTGTTGAAATCATTTGTGTGAAGGATCTAATACTGAGATTATCTTCTGAGACCATATAATATATAATACTCATAATTGAAATCATTTCTTCATTGGCTTTTGTTGTTTGATTGGATCTCAGATGCATTCATAGATTTGTAGTTAGTTTTTATTTTTTTATTTGATATGGTTGGAGAGTTATATATATGTGTGGTCTGGTTTGTGTTGTGTTCAGATTTCAGGGACGGATAAGTTTGCTAAAGTGATTGATTTTCTAGGGAGGCAGCTTCACTCTGATTCATTGGTGATCATTTTTTTTCTTTAAATCAAAACCATTTTTTTTGTGTGTTATCTTTTGAAACATTGTACTGATATCTCTTCTTCTCTGTTTGTAAGTTTGTGTATGTGAACAGTGCTTTCTCGCCAAACCCTGATGAATCAGTAATTGATCTATACAGTGTAAGTAATTTTCATCTTCCCTCTGGTTTCTCTCTTCAATATGCTTCTGACATTAGTTTAGTTCTACATCTTCCATCTTTTTATTTTAGCTTTAACCCTGGCCTTTGTTTTGATCTTTAAATTGGATACTAGTATATCAGTTTTTCCTATTGCCGAGGCCACTTTCTTCTCTTTGCTCTGCTTTTTCCTGGTAGAAAACGTTATAAGCTTAAAGAATGTCTGTTAAAAAATTGCAGAACTTTGGGATAGATGGGAAACTGGTGGTGAACTATGCTTGTTCCATGGCATGGGGATAAAAAACCAAACGATGTTCACCATCATCAGAGCTCTGAGTACCTCATGTTGTCTATGTCCAACAATTATGGGATCTGCAAAAGATGATACTACTGCTACTTTGTTTGCTAGGAAACTTCTTTGTACATTCTTTAGGAACTGGCTATCTTCATCTTTTAATTTTTTTTCACTCAGAATATACATTACAAAAAGCAACGATTTCAGCGGTGATTCTCTATCATATATATCTAACTGGTTTATACTTGACAGATTGTTTCAATCATACTTGCTAGTTTTGTGTAAATACTGAACCAAAAGAAAAACAATTAAGAAAGGATTAGGTATGTGGAATTCGGTTTGATTGATTTGTATTTTCGGTAGTCTCATTCGGATTTTACATTTTCAGGTCGGATTTGAATCTAATAACCGATGTTGAAATCTGCCCAAAATATTTTAAAAAAAGTTTTTGAAAATGAAAAAAAAAAACTAAAAACAGTACAAATTATTTAAATTACATAAGCTAATTAAATACTGTAAAATATATGAAGTACTTTAATAAAATTATTAATATATTTAATCAGTTTTAGATTTTGGTTTGATTAGAGTTGTATCCGTGTACCAAATTTTTAAGTGTTATTTCGATATTCTTTGAATAACGATTAAGATGGGATTTAGCATTTGTTTAGAAGGATTATGATCTGTATATCTTACTCTTGGGAGTAATTACAGCTGAAATCTAATTAAATTTACAATTTTCCCCCAAAATTTCTCCTTAATCACTCTCTCTCTCTCTTTCACATCCCCCAGATTTAGCCCTAAGCCGTTACTTCCCCCTCTCTCCCTCTCTCTGCATTTTCCCGGAAAAAAAAAAAAATTACCAATCTGCTGCGAAAAGACAAAAGTATTCCTTGTATGGTCAAATTGTTCGTCAATAGACCTTCCTCCCTCTTTCCTCCATTTAATCTCCAGAAAAAGAAAACACCAATCATCATCTTCCGTCTCCTTTCCGCGTTGACCAGATCTTTTCTTCTGATGCTACAATCAGACGACGCCAATTCCACCATGCGCTAACGGCAAAAGGAAGAAGCTTCTTTTTCTTTAAGAGTCTTTGTGATTGATCTGGATCGACGTTTGGTGATAGATGGGGTTTTTGAATATCGTTTTACTTGTGGCCATGATTCTCAGTTTCAATACCTTCCTCCTTGCTCAATCACAACAAGATCAAGATCAAGATCAAGATCAAGATCAACCCCAATCTCCTCCTTCATTTTGGGAGCCTCGATCTCCGCCTCTTGAATCTGGCATTACGCAACCTCCTCCTCCTCCTCCGCCTCAATCCAGTGCTGTCATTATAGAGTCTCCTCCTCCACCACCATCTCCATCACCTCCTCCTCGGCCGCCGCCACCACCATCGCCATCACCTCCTCCTCCGCCTCCTCCTCAGAATGCGCTAGCTTCTCCTCCACATTCTAGCAGACATAGACCACGGAGGTTATGGCCGCCGCCACCTCCTCCGCCTCAACGGACATTCAAGCAGTCGGAGAAAAGCGGGTTGAACACAGGGAAAACGGTTGGTTTGGTATTCGCTGGATTCGCGGGACTGCTGCAGATCTGCGTGGTTGCCTTCTTGGTTTTCAAGAGGAATCAGCTCTTAAGGATGACACATACTTACTGATCTGGAGAGAATATATATACACAATTAATTGAATTTTCATTCATAGCCTGGAAAAAAAAAGAAAAACAAAACATTCTTGATGAATTTTTGAGAAGATCAACAAAGAAGAAGCATACATTCTTGATGTTTTCCTCTTTATCGGATCAAGAATATAGCCTTTTTCTCCTCCTCTGTAAATGATGGGTATCGATTTGTCATTCTTTTTTCTTTGTATTCTATTTTTCCTTCTTTAAAAGGTTTTGTGTAGTTTTTTTTCGTTTACATACCCTCCTAACAAGATATGCTGCTAACTAGAGTCAAACACAGAGGTCGGGAGGGGGGGAAGGAGATATGGGTTCTCTCAAGTCATTTGTATAATTGTTTTTAGGCGATTCGATTCTGTGTGAGAAATGAAAAACCAATATCTAACTTCGTTCTTGAATGTTTTTGTTTCATTCTCTAAAGGTTGTGTTCGCAGAATATTGTACTGTTATTTCGGTTTGTTTGTGTGATGTTATAGTGAGAAATCAAGGCAGGGTATGATAGGATGATCATGTCTCTCTTTCTCAATGTTTTTGCTTTTCTCAGAAACTAGACAGATTCCTTGTCTGTTCTCTTAGGTTTTGAGTTTTGACATTTTTTTTTGGTAAGAGGAACCGATCAGCCCGTAACTGGTAGCTCTCGGAATCAGCAAGTGTTGAATCTTTCGTGTTTGGTAGCTCTTGTAATTTAGAATCAGAGTCTGTCTAATCTGTAGTTCTGCATCTTCCTATGTAATGTTGAGATCTCGGTTTGGTTAGAGCTGGTGGTATTGTGTATTTGAAGAGCTTTGGGTTTACTACTTACTATACACCGATCATGACTAGTTAATAGTTTTTTTTTGGAAATTTCTGGTGTTGTGAAAGTTTCATGACCAGATTCGTGTTAGGAGGACACATGGTTAAAGATGATGATCTTGTTCCCTACAAAGGAAGTATTTTAATACGCGTTCTTGCTTGGCATGACTAACCAAAGATGTGCTGGTTTTGATCTGGACTTGATTCCCCTCACAGAATCTTCGTTGGCAACATGCCTTTTTAAATGCTAACTAAACATATAGACTATAGTATCTTATAATTCAATATTATTTTGTTGGAATAAAGTATAATCAGTGTTGTGTAATGATTCCAAGTAATCATACGCACGTCAAAGCTTTTACATACTTAATGGATCAAGAGTCATGATACTGGCCTTTCTAACTCTCCCTCTTATGCTACTAAAAAGAAACACATGCATGCAAGTATACAACCAAAAGTTGTATATGATTATTTATTTTCTCAATAAACGACAAGATGTTGTTATAACGTAGGTCAAATGATGTTTGGTTTGACTGGCTTTGCAATGAGGTTATAAAAAAAAACTGAAGATGCTTGCATCCTAAGAAACAAATCAAATATAACCCTCACAAAAGTTATGTTCACTTTTGTGTTTCTGTCAGCTACATCAGAGTGCGATAATAGGAAACAGTAGCAGGAAAACATAAGCAAAGAGAGAAAAACACGCAGAGAGATAATATATATAAATGTCGGATCACTTGTCTTGTTGGACCCAACACACACACACATGGAGATACATATAGGTTTCTGCAAAACAGTGTCTTGTCTCTCAATGTTTCACGGAAATAGATGTGGTTGAAGTATGACCCTTCAACATTACTAACTTGTGTGAGTGTGTGTTGGTGCAGCAGACCCATCATTGATGATACCTTAGCTTCAATCAGCTACCTGAGAGAGAAACAATATTTAAAAAAAAAAATTTGTCAGTACATTGAATCTGTTATTATCTAGCTATTAGCATAGGATCAGAATGTAGGTTACTACTAACCAGTGTCGAGTCTTGAGTGGGAAGAAAGGTCAAGCCAAGAATCTGAACTGTTCTTGTTCTGAGCCCAATCCTCACCAAAGAAATGATGAAGAGACTTCTTGGTTTCCGATGAATCTTTCTCCTCCTCTTCATGATCTTGTCTAGATGTGTTTGCGAAGACGGTTCTTGTGGGTTTGTTGAACATGTCAGCTCCCAAAACGAAACATTGCTGCTGTTGTTGTTGCTGTCGATGATGGTCTTGATCATGTTGATGTTGAGATGATGATGATGCGGATGAGTATGTGTGATGATGATCAACCTTATGATCAGTGCTACAGTGGTACGGGTCATTCATTACTGTTGCTAACGGTTGTTGGTGATGGTATGGAGAATCTTGAAAGCTTCTAGAAGCTTCTGGAAAGAAAGTTCTCTCCCCAACTCCAACTCTCTCCCCAATCCCTTGAAAATATCTGATATCATAATCAACAGAAAAAAATATTTTCAAGAGTTAACAAAATAGTAGTCATAAAACAAGGGAAATGAAATTAAAAAGACACAGAACCTGAAGTCTTTGTGGTCAGTTGCAGAGGCTAAGACATTGAACTGAGAAGCAGTAGTTGTGTTTTGATGAAGAGACAAAGCAGAAGCATGATGAAGAGTTTGTTGTTGTTGCTGTTTAGGTGAGGACAAAGGATAAGGATAATCAAGGGAATGGTTGTTGAAGTAACCTCTACTGTTACTACTACCAACACCAAGCCTGTTGATATTACTGTAAGCATCCATAGAAGGAGATGAAGAAGAAGCAGAATAAGTAGAGGAAGAAGAAGACAAGGTAGGGCTTGGGTTGATGTTGTTGTTGTTGTTGCTGGGGAAAGAGAGAGATGGTGATGTTAAAGGAGGAGTTGTCTGATTCTGATCAATAGATTTTCTGGTACGGTTCCTTCCTCTGTGCATGTGTTTTTCACAGTACTTTGAGTCTGGGTATGCTTCTCTTGAGCATCTCCATTTCTTACCATCTGTTCTTCTGCACCTTCCTGGTTCTGGATCTGGTTTTCTACCAAATCCCATCTGATAGCATCCCCACCCAACTGCCATCATTCAATTAACCAAGAACCTAATATTAATCATGATGTTTCATGTAAAGCCCTAGCTTAAGACCTTAATTAATTATCCATTATCAATAAAAGTAGGAAGATAAAGTTAAGACAAACACTCAAACACACAAAAGCTGCAAAACTTCTAGAGGCATGAGAATCAACAAAAGTATGAAACAAACTTTATGTCAAAAAAGAAAATAAACAAAATAGAAAAATAATATTAGAGTTTAGGGCGTACTGGATTGGTGAGGGAGGAGTCTAGAGACC
Organism: Eruca vesicaria subsp. sativa; assembly: GCA_932364175.1. Classification (NCBI taxonomy): domain Eukaryota; kingdom Viridiplantae; phylum Streptophyta; class Magnoliopsida; order Brassicales; family Brassicaceae; genus Eruca; species Eruca vesicaria. The sequence continues at coordinate 31,220 of CAKOAT010048488.1, read as the reverse complement.
AAGGAAGAATCCAAGCTTCTTCTAATTGAGAAGATGAGCTCAGGTGGGACAGGAACTCCTGAGACCATGTACTTGTAAATTAGGGCTTGATTCTCCAGTTCTTGCCATTGTGTTGGTGTAAATGGAGGCCTCTCTACTGCTCTCCCACTACTTCCACTTAGACTCATCATCTTTGCTATTCTTCTTCTCTAGCTTTCCTCAAAGGGTTTATGTAGAATATCAAAAGAGTATAAAAGGAGAAATAAAGAGCTTTTCTTGATAGCTTCAGAGATTATCTAGGGTTCCTGAGTTTAGGACAGAGACAGACAAAGAAGACCAACACTTTCTCTGCCACTTTTTCTCTTTGGTTTGATATCTTTCTCTCTCTCTCACTAAAGATATATTCCTTAGATGCAATTTGCATGAACACTAGCTAGCGTCTCCCTCTTCACAAGGCCATACCCTCTTTTATATATACTAATATATTTTCTGTAGTTAACTATACAACAAAGATTACTATACAATAATTAGTCAGACTCTATTACTATGAAGCAAATTAGAGGGAGATAAAATATTAATAAAAACAAAATCATGATTTTTATATGGTTGATAGTTAAATCAAAGAGTTATATCACAAAACATTCATAAAAGAAAATCTAAGATAGATAGATGTCAATAGAAAATGTCAGATGTGGACAAGAGCTTTTAAGGGGTTTTGCCATGTAGTGTAAAATCAAAACAACATTAAAATATCCAATATTGTAAATGTTAAAATAGATAGATAAAAATGTAAGGAGGGGAAGAAGAGTGTGGTCCTATAAAGACTGGCAAATCTGAAGAGACTCAGGCCCAGTGTTCCTGTTGCTTCTTCTGCAGCACTTGATGCTCCTGTCTCTCTGACTACTCTTTCCTCTCCTCCCCTCAATTTTTTGTTTCTCAATAGTCTTCATTCAATATTACCCCCCATTTATTTAAGATTATTTAGTTATAATAAATAAAATTTGATTTTTGGGAATCTTTTTTCTTTCTTTGAACAGATGCTCTTTTATAATTTCAGCTGTATCCCAATACTTGATGGCCTAAAAATGTGTGCCATTTCCTTTTTACTGAACTCTTTTTAAAAACAATAATTTACATTTATTGAACCCTGATATTACTGACTTACAGCAGAGGAAAATCAGATAGATAAAAACAACTGATAGATGTGTTGAAAAAAAAAAGAATTGACGAGTATCACTGAACAAATCTCTGACTCGAGAAAGAAAGAATCAAACTCCTTTTTAACGATTTATAAAATATTTACGCGGTGCTGACTTACTAAAGAAAACAATATAATTAAAATTTAATAATAATTGACAATTCATTTTCTTGTCAAACAGTCAAAGTTTGATTAGTTTTCTCATGGTGCATAATGTAGAAATGTGGTGTTGTTTGACAAGGTGTCAACATGGTAAATATGAAAGAAAGAAAAGGGTGTTTAGATGAGATATAGAGAGCAGTCAAGAGACCATTGGATAAAGAAGGGGACTAGGTTTGTTTGGTTGCAAGTGAAGTGAAAGTACTTTTGTCTTTTTTCAAAGTGTTAAATATTTTGTCGTTTTTATTAAATATTTTTTCAGGCATTAAGTTTGTGGAATAGGAATAAGAAAGAAGAGGAAGGCATGTGAAGAATCAGAAATACTTCAGAGAGGGTTGGGGTCATTAATTTGCAGAGAAAATAAAAAAAAAGAGTAAGACTGTTCAGTACTCTGTTTGTTTCTCTGTCTCATTTCACATGCTCTGTCCTTTTCTCTCCTTTTTTGAAGCCCCCTAGATCTTTCGTCTTACACACCTATAAATCTACTATTCTATGCATACTCACTCACATACACAATTGCATATAACGAGTGTACACATACATAGTTCACACATGCATAAACTAAAATATATGCATGTTTCTCAAAACAAAAATCTTTCTCAAAATTTTAGTTTTCTAAAACAGTTGTGAAGATTCAAATAGTTATAGATGAGAAGAAAAACAAAGTTGGATTAATAATATTTTTCTTTGATTAACTTTAATGTAAAAGGATTTGTGAAACTGAACTTGTAAGGACAGAGAAATATATTTACAAAAAAAAATTGAACGATAAAGTTGATTTTCTTTTCGAAGTTAGTATTCTGAATTGGTCTAACTGTTAGATATATTCTGAGATTTTGCAAATTTTTGTTTTTAGTGTGTCATGAGGCAGAAAACCAATTAAAGGAATTAAGCATCATACTTAACATATTTCAAGTAATACGTTGTTATATTATGAAAGATGTAATTAGGTGTCTAACACAAAGAGTGCTAAACATGTAGCCAAATCTGTCGGGGTTGGTCAAACCGACGATCCTGATGTGAATAAGGCAGATGAATAAGGTGGAAACCTTTGGACTTGGGGATATTTCCATTTTAGAGCATAAGTTTCCATTTTAGTTATTCATATGCATCATCATCATCATCATCTTTACTTTTTTTTCCTTCTTACCTTGTTTTTATTAGGTTTCATAAGAAACTAAATTGAAAGTGGAGAGTTATAGTGAGGCAGATATTATAGGGCAAGAGACCTACCTCCTTCTCTCCCTTTGACTCACATTTACCCATTTCTTTTTTTTCAATTTCATGGTATATTGACATGTAAATAGTGAAAAAACTATACCCTAACTTTCTCTCTAGGCCTCTAGGGTTTTTACGAGTTGTTTATTTTCCTTTTAACTATAAAGTGGATATAGCTTGCTTTTGATCTATCCAATCACATAAATAGACAGCAATTTACGACATGGCTCCATCTATATATTAAAAGAAATGAGATCTATATTTAGTTCCTGATAATAATTCTCTCTCTCTCTCTCATAATGAAATGCTTAACGTTTTTTTTGTAAACCATGTTCATGAAAGATTGTCGATAAAGTTGTTGTTTTCATTTTCATCCGCATATATTTTATTTATTAACCGGAACTATCATTTTTTATTGGAGTTTAATTAGATGATATTGTATCCATTTAGAAAATGCTTTACGTTGCAGTGGTAAAATAATATGTTTCTTTAGCTAGACTTATTACAAGATGCTTGTGTTCATAATCTACATAGAAAATTATTAATCAAGCGAATGTAGTAGTAACTTAACAATACAAACCGCATACAAATGCAACCTTATTATAATAATGGACATGCATGAGAGACTTATATTATAGTAATCACACTAATAACTCATTTCATATGTGGGTTTTGAGCCACATGTTCCTCTTCTTCGTTAATGGGCAGGAGATGGAGTCATTGGCAGCAGCCGTCGAGGGGACCGTCGTCGACGTGGGCAACAACAACAACATATGAGACAAATAAGCCAACCTAAGAACCGAACTAGTTGGCTTACAAGTATTATAACAGGAAACACGATCCAGAATCCCACATAAATAACTAGTATAGAGATGATTGTATCATCTTCATACTGAACCAGTGCGACAGCGAAGAAAAACGCCGCCGATATGCAAAGAATTGCTACGACCATAAATGTTACAAGGATCGCCATTATCATCCGGTTCCTATATAACAAACATCATCAGATTCTTAATTATTATCTCAAATAAACATTAAATAACACTTTATGAAATTTATTTGTCATAGACTCATAATCCTTTTGTCCAATCATATAGTGATGAGTCAAAAAAAAATTTAAGTAGACTCATTTGTTGAATTAAGTAAGCTATTAGACTAATACAATCATATATTATATTAAATCACAGTTAACAATCTAATATCATCCTTTTGTAAATTTAAAGAGTAAAAATATATATGTTTGAGTGTCATCGTCTTGCATTAAAAAAATCCACTATATCATCTACTAGGCGGGCGTTCGGTGTCGCATTTGGTTTCGGTCCGAATGATTCGGATTTTTGATGTTATGTTCATAAGTACCATTCGTTTTTTTACTAATTATCGGATCAGATTCGGTTTGGTTCCTTCCGAGTTCGGTTCGAATCAGATCTAACTAATGTTTAAAATCGTCCAAAAATATATATTTTTAAACCCTCGAAAATTGACAAAAAAATTCAAAATATATAAATTGTTTACAAGTCTAATTAAAAATTAGTTAAACTATTTAAATTAACTAAAAATTATTCAAAATAACTAATAAAACAAACTACAAAACTATTTTGAATACTCTAAAATATCTAAATCACCTTAACATATACAAAATATTGATATATTTAACTAATTTCGGTTATCTTCGGTTCGGGTTATAACCAAAGTCCAAAGTAGTAAAGCTCATAAGTCCCGTTCGAATATTTTTGTAAAATAGTTCGAATTCGGTTTTGATTTTTCCGGTTCAGATTGAGATAAAAACGCCGAGGCCTATCATCTACAGATCATCATAACTTATCTACTGGTAGTGACCAAATGATCTGTGGCATATGTACTTTATTCAACTACTAATACCTGAGACGTAATCCAATGATGACAAGTAGAATGAGGCTCATGGAGGCAGAAAACGAAACGGTACTACTAATAACCATTCCAAGATAAAAGACACGTTTCGAACTCTCGTGCTCCAATACTGAAGTTCCCGCTTTCGCCTTACAAACCGGTACGGTGCCGGTTTGATCTCCAGAGGAACAGATATCACTTTGCCATACACCACCAGGAGGACTAACCATAACTTGAAAGCTCATACCAGCTATAACCGTCGCTGCAACCATAAGATTTCCTCTTGTTTTTTCTAACCAATCACCTTGACGATTTAAATACTTTACAAACCAGTGAAACCATGTTTCTTCATATCGATCTTCTCCACCGTTAACTTCCATGATTCAGCTATAGATGTCTGACAAGAATGTTTTTTTGTTTTCTTGTATATGAGTTACTTCTCTTTTCATCGACATTATAAAGGGAAAAGAGAATGAATATTGTGTTATAGGAAGGGACGTAGAAATTGCTGGTTTGATGACCAAAGTCTTTATTTAATTTGAAACTATTTTTTCTGTTGATCATAGGATTAGAGAAATATTTAAGTTGACATCTTTTTTTTGATCGATAGAGTCAATGATACTGACATTAGAAAGGAAACCTCGTTTGTCATTTTTTTGCTTGTTTGTAAACAGAATTCTACGTTAGAATACTAATTGTACAAACATCAATTTGACTTTGGATGTGTACGTATATATGTTTTTTGTCAACGGCCTTAACTTCCGAATGATTATGTGTTTAATGATAGAATGCTTTGGTTATAGATTGTATTTGGTATACTTAATTGAGATCACAGTCTTAAGCCACACTACGTGACAATGCAATCACAATTCCATCGAGCCACCAACTCAGCTCATCAAGTAGACATGACAATAGAAGAAACACAAAGGACACCATTCACAACTCACATTATCAGTATCCCTATCCAAAACATCAAACTTAAGATTCCCCAATACGACAGAAAAATGGTCTCACAAGCTCACATGACCGCTTTTCTGTATTGCAATGGAGTGAAGGCGTTTCAAGGATGGAAAACGAGATGTTGGTTACTACCAACTCTTTGTTGAAAATTTGAGAGGAGCAGTTCTCAAACTGATTTCTAGATTGCAAGTAAATACCAGCAACTATTTCAACCAGTTGTCAGTGCCTCAGTGGTGTTATTCTATGTTCATAAAGAAATGAGCTTCTGGCACCGATTTGTGGACGATGTGCCAAAATGAATAAGACCTGTTTCGCTCGTTCATTGAAAAGTTCAACGGGTTGTAATTTTTTTGCTGGGTCCTTTCGCCACATGACGACTTTTATTGGTTATCCAAATTTTTTATTTTTTGTCTCCATACAAATATTTTGAACTCGTTTATTTTATAATAAAATGCATTTTTAAAGAAGAATAACTATACCAAAATTTATGATTTCTATAATTTATAAATAAAAACTAATCTCTGTTTCTGGATACATAAAATGTCATTCTTCAATATAATCAATTATCTCGATGTTTAAAGTGTTTTGTTTTGTGAAACATATCCCAATAATAATAAATCCTTTTAACACCCACCATTTTTTAAATTTATTTCTAACTATTCAAATTCCAACAATTATCAATTTTAAAACTAAACTTCCAACTAACTCATAACTTGGTAATTTTTATTTGCTTCAATAATATTAATTTAGTACTAACCTTAAAAATTAGTCAAGAAAATAAACACAAAAAAATAAAAAAAAATATGCCACTTAAGTTCTCTAAGTTAATTACAGACCAAATTACTATTAAATGTAGCTATTAAATTATAAAATAAAAATAGGAATTAAAAATTATGAAAATGTCGAATTTTATCAAACACAAATATTATAGAGGTGAAAAATAAAGTGGGTATCGAATAATTAGGTGAAAAAAATAGAATATATATGATGTGAAGTGAAGTGTACAAAAAAAAAAGAATGTGTTAGAATTGTTACAACCATTACATATGGTGTTACGAGATGCTTGTGTTCATGATTTACTAACAAAATTATTAATCAAGCGAATGTAGTAGTAACTTAACAATGCAAACCGCATACAACCAAGTGATCAACCTTATTATAATAAATTAACTAGATTTTGACCCGCGCTTGAAAGCGCGGAAATTTTTTATGATTAAAAATTTATATAATTGGGTTTTGTCTTAATTTAAAGAATATTTTGATATAAAATCAGTTCACCAAAATTTGTGGTGATGATTGTTTTTCATTAGTTTTTAGTTTTATTTTTAGATTTTGGTTTTTGGTTTTTAGTTTTTAAGTTTCTACTTTTCATTTTCAGTTTTTGGTTTGGGTTTTTAATTTTTAAACCCGCTAAGTTAGTTTGAACTAATATTACCAACAAACAAATCTCAAATAATCGAACATCTAATTTAAAACTGAAAAGATGATAACAAATTTTTTTTAAAAAAAATTGAAATAGTTTATTTTGTAAATAAACAAAGCAAAAAAATATAACATGTGTTTTCAGCTTTTGGTTTTGGATTTTAGTTTTTAGATGTGGTTTTTGGTTTTGCTTTACATTTTTTGAATCAGTAAATTATTTAAGAAAAATAAAACAATAAATTATTTAAAAGTTACCATTGAAATTTATCAAAACAAAGTGATTGTTATTTAAAATAAAAAAAATATATTAACATGTTTTAAAGTACATGATTTAAATAAATGATTAATAATAGATAATTTTGTTTTGTTAAAAATATTAAATAACTTTTGAGTCTGAAAATAATAATTGATTTTTTGATCTTTCAAGGTGAAAAGTTTATTCAATGTTTTTGGAGTTTTTTTCTTAATACTAAGCCCAAAAACCAAACTATATAATTTGTTCAGAAAATAAAAGTAATCCCAAGACTATATTTCATAAATAACCACTGGTTTAATTTAAGTATAATTAGTAGATTTCCATATTTTGATGATATATATTCTTCTAAAACATTCCAAATTTGTAGGAGAAAATATGTGTTTTTGGTATACACATAGATACCTGCCGTATTTTGAAGGTAATTTTCATTAACGTTGTGTCTTTACATTAATTGTGTTGGTTTAATTTAATTAATACTGTTCAATCAATTATATGATTTATATTATTTGTAACATTCTAGAAAGAGTCCAAATTTAAATGACAACTTCTATCAGTAGATAAAAAGAAGGACTCTATTTTAATAGAGTAGATAATGAACATACATGGGAGTCTTTTATTATGAGCACAAACACCATAACTCATTTCTTATGTGGGTTTTGAGCCACACGTTCCTCTTCTTCGTTAGTGTGCAGGAGATGGAGTCATTGGCAGAAGCCGTCGAGGGGACCGTCGTCGACGTGGGCAACAACAACAACATATGAAACAAATAAGCCAACCTAAAAACCGAACTAGTTGGCTTACAAGTATTATAACAGGAAACACTATCCAGAATCCCACATAAACCATTAGTATATAGATGATTTTATCATCATCATACTGAACCAATGCGACAGCGAAGAAAAACGCCGCTGATATGCAAAGAACCGCTAGTACCATAAATGTCACAAGGATCGCCATTATCATCCGGTTCCTATATATAATCATCAGATTTTAATTTTTAATCTTAAAACAGAACACACACAAAAAAAAAAAAAAACTTAAAACCAAACAATTATTACTTAATTAATTCCTCTGAATTTCCACAGAAACGTTAATTCTACGATCTATAGAATTGATTTATCATAGACTCGTAATCATTTAGTCCAATCAAATAGTGTTTAGTCAATACTTTGAGGGTTTTTTAACCTATTATTAGACTATTTATATTGAACTAGTTTAAGTCAACTATTGGACTAATACAACCATATATTATATTTAAATCACAGTCAAGAATCAAATATTATCCATTTATACATTTAAATAATAAAAATACTAACGACTCTTTGAATACCATCTTCTTGTAGCTTAGAACACATACATTTTCCAAACACAAAAAAAAAATTACTAATCATCTACAAATTATCATAATTTATCTATAGGTAATGATCCTATTATATATATGAGCTGTGGCATAATACCTGAGTCGTAATCCACTGATGACAAGTAGAATGAGGCTCATGGAAGCAGAAAACGAAACTGTACTGCTAATAACCATTCCAAGATAGAGGCCACGTTTCGAACTCTCGTGCTCCAATACCGAAGTTCCCGCTTTTGCCTTACAAACCGGTACGGCACCGGTTTGATCTCCAGAGGAACAAATATCACTTTGCCATACACCACCAGGAGGACTAACCATAACTTGAAAGCTCATACCAGCTATAACCGTCGCTGCAACCATAAGGTTTCCTCTTGTCTTTTCTAACCAATCACCTTGACGGTTTAAATACTTTACAAACCATTCTGATGCTTCTTCGTATTGATCTTCTCCAGCGTTAACTTCCATGTTTCAAAGCTATATAGATATCTGCCAAGACTGTTTTAGTTTTCTTGTATAGTTTTATTATATATGTAACTTCTCTTTTCATCGAGATTATAAAGGGAAGAAATGAAAGTTGTGTTATTAGGAAGGGAGGTGGAAAGTTCTGGTTTGATGAACCAAAGTCTTTATTTGAAATGTTGTTTGTTGATCACGGGATTAAAGAAATATTTTAGTTGACATTTTTTTTAATTCAGTCAATGATATTGACATTAAGCCTCCTTTGACATCTTTTGTTCCATGCTTGTTTTTGCAAACAGAGTTCTAGGTTTTTAGGTTTAGAATACAAATTGTACAACATCAAAGTTGACGTTGGATGTGTAGAACACAAGAATACTGAAGAAGAAATACTTTACTGAGAATACTTTTATTGATTTCAACTTGGGAATAACGTTACAACCTCATCACCTATTTATACAACTTGACAAATTTAGTATGCCCTAACACATGATTGGAGAGCATCGAATCTATTGGAGATGATGATTTGGTGAGCTGGATATGAGACCGTTGCGGTCATGACTTGTACCTCCTTTTGTCTCATCCGTTGAACGTCTTTTGCATGACCAGAAGAGCAAGACAGAGTTGATTTTGTCGTGTCTTGCTTATGGGCTTCACTGGGCCGGACATGAGACAAGGAGATGGGCTTAGTATTGTTAATACACCCCCTCAAACTTGGGGTCGGATGAAAGGTGACACCAAGTTTGTTCCGAAGCCTTAGAAACGCGTCATGACCAAGTGACTTGGTAAACACATCTGCAAGTTGCAGAGTTGCAGGGATGTGTTTTACCTCCAAAGCTTTGAGTGCGACTCTCTCTCGAACATAGTGGTAGTCGACATCAAAGTGTTTGGTACGCTTATGGAACATCGGGTTAGCAGTAAGACACACTGCAGAGAGATTGTCACAGAGTAAGAGAGGAGTCCGTTGTTGCTGAAGTCCCATAACACGAAGAAGATTCTGAAGCCAAACAATCTCAGCTGCTGCAGTAGACATAGTACGATACTCAGCTTCAGTTGATGACTTAGAAACCGTCTCATGGCGCTTTGCAGACCAAGAGATAACATTAGAACCAAGTAGAGTACAAAACCCTCCAGTGGATCGTCGAGTATCTTTACAACCTGCCCAGTCACTATCACTGTAGCAAAGCAAAGTAGAATCAGTGTTTGCTTTAATACCTATACCCATAGCCAGAGTCCCTTTAACGTATCTGAGTATACGTTTCAATAGGCTGAAATCTGACTGACTTGGCATATGCATCCTTTGACAGATGAAGTTAACCGCAAATTGAAGATCCGGTCTTGTTAAAGTAAGATACTGAAGCTTTCCAGCTAAGCTTCTGAAGTAAGACGGGTATGAGAAAAGTTGATCTTGACCTTGAATTTTATCTAGCTTCACCGGCAAGGGAGTGATTATAGGAGCACAATGCTGCATTCCTGCAGTAATCAGAAGGTCTGTGGCATACTTTTCTTGATTTAGGAATAACCCCTCTGCATGATGATGAACTTGAATGCCGAGGAAGTAATGGACTGATCCCAAATCCTTCATTCGAAAGTCTTTATTCAACTGAACCAACAGTGTATCCAGCAGACTATTGTTGTTGCCGGTAACAATCATATCATCAACATAAAGTAGCAGATATATGATGTCTGAACCTCTGTGATATATGAAGAGTGACGGATCAGGGAAGCTACATTGGAAGCCAAAATTCAGCAAGAAGTTGCTAAACTTGTCAAACCAGGCACGAGGAGCTTGCTTCAAACCGTAAATAGCCTTTTTGAGATGACACACATAGTCTGGTTTCTCTGGATCTTCGAATCCTGGTGGCTGTTTCATGAAGACATTTTCTTTTAAATCCCCATGTAAGAAGGCATTTTGCACGTCAAGCTGCTTCAGAGTCCACTTCTTTGTGACAGCCACATGTAATATTGTTCGAATAGTAGCAGAGCGAACCACAGGACTAAAGGTTTCTATGTAATCTAGACCTTCTTCTTGTTCATTTCCTCTAGCAACAAGCCGAGATTTGAGCTTCAAAACAGAACCATCAGCATTACGTTTGACTTTGTGAACCCATCCACAGCCTAGAGGATTCTGACCATCCTCAGGAGGCACAAGCTCAAAAGTCTTCGTCTCATACATAGTTTCTATTTCAACACCCATTGCTTTGTTCCAACCAGCGTGTTGAAGTGCAGCTTTCAGAGACTTCGGTTCTATAAACTCATCTTTCACCGTAAACAAAGCATAGCGAGGATTTGGTTTAACAATACCAGCACGAGCTCTTGTTGTCATTGGATGCAAGACTGGCTGTGCAGGAACAGACTGATCAGGTACTGGAACATCATAATCAGAAATAGGACTTTCCTGAACTGGACTTCCCACTACTGGTGATGTAGGAGAAGGAGGAGTCACAGGACCAGGTGACTGAACAGTTGGTGTTGGCACTAAACGAGATTGGGGAGCAGGAAGATCTTCTTCAATGTCTGAGGACAGATCAGGAGTGATGACAAGAGGAGCCAGATGTGCCTGTCTCCAAGCATTCAACAGAGCAGAATCCGTTTCTTTGTGAAACTTTCTGTAAAGATCTTCAAAAGGAAAAGAGTTCTCATCAAACAAGACATGTCTACTGATGAAAACTCTACCTGTAGGAGGATAGTAACACCGATATCCTTTATATTTTTCATTGTAGCCGAGAAAAACACACGCCAGAGACTTAGGATCAAGCTTATTCTGCATGTATGGACGAAGAGATGGGAAGCATTTGCAGCCAAAAACTCTTAACGCAGTGTAGAGAGGAGGATTCTTGTGTAGCAAGTGAAAGGGACTCTTCTGATCAGGTAAGGTAGGTGATGGTAAAAGGTTAATGAGGAACACAGCAGTGAAGAAAGCTTCGACCCAAAACTGTTGAGGAACACGAGCATGATACATCATAGTCAGACCAAGCTCAGTTAAGTGTCGATGTTTTCGTTCAGATAGACCGTTCTGTTGCGGTGTATGGGGACAAGAGATTCTCTGTTGAATACCAGCCTGAGATAACAGAGTGAGAAACGCTGTGCTTATGAACTCACCACCACCATCACACTGGAACTGTTGTATCTTGCTATCAAATTGTGTTTCCACCAGTTGTTTGAACCGAACAAACACTGAATAAAAATCTGACTTTTGCTTGAGAGGATAAAACCATGTGTATCTGGTATGGTTGTCAATGAATATAACATAGAAACGAAAACCTTGATTAGAAATCACTGGACTTGGACCCCATAAGTCACAGTGTATACGTTCCAAAGGTCGAGAAGATACAAACTCAGACATAAGAAAGGGGAGTTTACAGCTTTTCCCAAAATGACAAGCCTCACAAACAGACTGAACACTTGCCTTATTCAAAACAATAGTCTTATTCCTAGATAGAAGACGAAGAACATCCGCATGAGCATGACCCAACCTCTGGTGCCAAATCTTCTCACAGGCTGCCTGTTGTCTTGTAGAGTAAAAAACTTGAAAACGGGTATCCTTTAGAACATAGAGATCCTTATGCCTTTGACCTCGAGTTATTACCTGCTTTGTCACCTTGTCCTTAACCAACACAGATTTATCATCAAACGTAAATTCACAAGGATAGTCTGATGTAAGCTTTGAAACTGAAAGTAATGACTTGGTGATAGCAGGGCACACTAAAACATCTTGTAAAGGTAAAATACCTTGTGGTGTGTGCAGAGGAATAGACCCGATGTGTGTGATTGGCAAGTGATCTCCATTACCAACTATGACCTGATCATTGCCAAGATATGCTTCAGAAGACTGCAACTGGGATCCATCATTAGTGATATGAGCAGACGCTGCAGAGTCAGGGTACCACTCTTGCCCAGTATACTGATGCTGATCCGTGAGTCTTGCAGTAATCAAGGCCTGAACATTTTCAGGGGTTTGATAGGTCTGATCAAAGCGGTTGTAGCACTTAGCTGCAGTGTGACCTACACGTCCACATATTTGACATGTTGGCCTGGAAGTATTAGCTCCAGAGAACTGTTGTTGAAAACCCCTACCACGCGTGGAGTAAGAACCAGAACCACGTCCTCTGTTGCCTCTGTTGTTGTACGACCCTCTTCCTCTGTTGTAGTATCCACGACCAGTATGGAAAGCCAAGTGAGGAGAAGGTGTATCTTCACGGTAAGCCTTAAGCTTGTCATCAAAGTTGACAAGTTTGAACACTGCTTCTTCAAAACTGGCATCAAGAACAGAGTCCATGGAGTGCTCGATGGCCGTACAAATGGACTCATATTCTCGACCCAAACCATTCAAAGCAGCATAAATCATTTCTTGTTCAGAAACCGGACAACCAATAGAATCAAGTTGGTCACACACGCCCTTAACATCATTAAGATACTCGGTCATAGACTTGTCCTTCTTAGCCATACCTTGAAGCTTTCTCTGAAGATCCAGTTTCCTTGTTGCAGAGATCCGATTGTACTTCTTGCCTAAGCTGAACCAGACTTCTTGCGCAGAGTTGAGTCCATAAACCGACCGAAGAGCTTCTTCAGTAAGAGTACCAAACAGCCACGCCATCACAAGTTGGTCTCGACGAATCCATTTTGTGAACTCAGGGTTGGCTTCTTCAGTTACAACGTCACCGTTCCGAACAGTCACCGTTGGTGTAGGACGAGGAGAAGATCCATTGATGAACCCAAGAAGAGACTGACTTGAGAGGAAAGACTCAAACTGTGTCTTCCATAGAAGATAGTTCGTAGAAGAAAGCTTCAACGTCACGCAATGCGTGATGCTGAGAGAAGGGGAGGAAAGTAAATCTGGTGCTTCGGCCATGGCTCAGGAATTACTCGCTGAGCTCTGATACCATGTAGAACACAAGAATACTGAAGAAGAAATACTTTACTGAGAATACTTTTATTGATTTCAACTTGGGAATAACGTTACAACCTCATCACCTATTTATACAACTTGACAAACTTAGTATGCCCTAACACATGATTGGAGAGCATCGAATCTATTGGAGGTGATGATTTGGTGAGCTGGATATGAGACCGTTGCGGTCATGACTTGTACCTCCTTTTGTCTCATCCGTTGAACGTCTTTTGCATGACCAGAAGAGCAAGACAGAGTTGAGTTTGTCGTGTCTTGCTTATGGGCTTCACTGGGCCGGACATGAGACAAGGAGATGGGCTTAGTATTGTTAATAGGATGTGCATGTTTTTTTTTGTCAACGGCCTTAATTTTCGAATTATTACATGTGTAAATGATACGTTACGATGATTAAATGCTTTGGTTATTGATTGGATTTGGTAACTGGAATATCCGTCAATTTTAAAACAGTGGAATGATAACGGAGATCTTTTGTTCTTTGTCAAACACGTAACTCTTAGTTTGTGAAAATAATAAAAATTTCTAATGTACCAACCATGGGTGATGGAACGGTTGAATACTTGTTTTAATAGTCAAAGCCCAAAATATATAAGTTCCATTCACATATATATATAAAGTTCCATTCATATACTGCACATATTGATCAAAATGATGCTGCTGTTAGCGGCAAACGAAAAATAAAGTGTAAAATTTGGGTTTAATGTCACAATATCATAAACCCTTTCATGCAAATACAAAAATAGATCCTCGCATGATGACTTTGGTCGGGATGGGCAAGTCCACTGTCTTCTTGTCTTCTATATAAACTTTAGGGAAAATTCCATATAAATACCCCAACTAAAATTTATTAAGTTTTTTAATACCCAAACTTTTTCGCTACCCAGTTTAATACCCTAACTAATTATTTTACCCATTTTAATGCACAAACTTTTATAAATGTGCCCATTTTAATACCCAAATTTTATTTATTTTAATTAACAATACGAATAAATTTCCAATAAAATTTTTAATATTTCTAAAATTTACAAAAAAAAATTGATTTTATTATATGTTATGGAAATGAAATTAAATAAATTTTTTATAATCTTAAGTTTTGTAAAAAGTTTTTTAAGTTTTATATATTGAATTTAGTTTGTTTTCTGAAATAAAAAAAGTAAATTATTTTTTTTTCCTTCAAAATTATTTTTTTAAACATTTAAATTTTCTCCAGAGTTTATTTACCTTATTTCTTAAATCTTAAAGTAAACTTAGAAATTTTAAATATTTTTTCTTAGATTTTGGAGATTTTTAAAATTTTTGTTTGAAACTTATTAATATTGTTAATTAAAATAAACAAAGTTTGGGTATTAAAATGGGCACAATTATAAAGGTTTGTATATTAAAGTGGGAAAAATTATTAGTTGAGGTATTAAATTGGGTAGTGAAAAAGTTTGGGTATTAAAAAGCTTAATAAAATTTAGTTGGGGTATTTATATGGAATTTTCCCTAAACTTTATCAAGTCTCAGCTTTTTATATTGCTAAAAGGATTCAGCTTTTGTAACTTGAAATATCAATTCGTAGTTTTTTGGGCAAAGAAAAACACTCTTCTCTATTTTTTTTATTTTTTTGATCAGACACTCATCTCTAATTATGATTAACAAATAATAAATAGGGTTTATTGTGATGCCAGGACATGATGAAACCAAACACCCACTTAACAACAGTAAGATTGTTGGATTCCTGATTTTTATTTTGGGAGAAAAAAAAATCTGTCAACTCAATGTAATGAATGGCAAAAAAAACAAGCAACTTTGAAAAGCATGCCCCCAAGGGCCGAAGTGATTTAAATCTGGTAGAAACTGTTGAACCAGATGAATTTTAATGTCTGACTCATTTGAGCTTAACTTTGATGCGTGTGTCTGGGATTTTAGAGTAACATAGATTCTGGGGTCTCGATGTAACCCTTGAATGCTTTCAACCATTCAGCTCCAATCGCACCTGCACAAGGACGACGACTTATTATTAGACCTTTTTCCATGAAATGATGAGCCTAGTGGCATAGGGGTGGAGGTGGATGTGTACCATCTATCACGCGGTGGTCACAGCTAAGTGTTACAGACATGTACGAAGACACGTTAAATTGGTCAGGGCCACTACCAGCTACAACTCTCTTTTCAGCTGTTTTAACATTGAGACACAACAATACAATCAGTTAGGGTAGGAGACTTAGATGGATGGTGTATGTGAATATGTGTGTGTAAGGGCTTTACCGGATCCGATTGCTAGAATAGCTGCTTGAGGTGGATTGATAACTGCGCAGAACTGTTTGATGCCAAAAGGTCCTCCTAAGTTGGAGACTGTGAATGTTCCTCCCTTTCAATAAAAAAAATACAACTTAAGCTAATTTGCTTTCGGAGAGACAATACTAGTGTGCAGCCCAACTCTAACCTCATAATCTTCAGGCTTCAAGCTGTTTTCTTTAGCTTTTTGAGCCAAGAACCGAACCTCTTCTCCAATTTTAGACAGCCCTTTCTTGTCTGCGTCCTGTATTAAGCAATTTGATGAAGTCAGTTATCAAGAAAGATAAAGTTTCTGCACAGGAAGGTGTAATAACTCTATTGAGTGCTCCTGCACCTTGACAACAGGAACGTAAAGTCCATTTTCTGTTTGTACTGCGACGTTGATGTTCACATTGCTAAATCTGTACACAAAGAGGGGAAAAATAGAACCAACAAATTAGATAAATTGCAAAGTATCCATGAACCTCTGAAGCAGCAAAAACACTTACTGGCGGATGTATTCGTCAGTCCATGAACTATTACACTGAGGAACTTTCCTTAGAGCCAATGCAGCAGCCTGCAATTTTTGAATAAGAAAAAGATTTCACAATGCAGGAACAGGGACGGAGCTTGCTTTCATAAACAGTAAGTACAACAATGTACCTTAATAACAAGGTCGTTAACAGATATCCGTTTCCCTCCGGACGCCTCTTGAAATGAATTGAGTTGACTCCTAAGGCTGCATATATATAAAAATTGCTGTGTTTAGCATCCATTGACCGAGTCAAAATACATCATCAGATACTTATCACATACCCCATCAGCTTGTCAACACATGTATCCACGGTCAAGTAGTAGTGAGGAATAGTTTGCTTTGAGAATGCTAAACGTGAGGCTGTGACCTGTCAAAACCATACAATAGACAGATCTTAAAATCCTTGAAACAGAGAGAAATTTGGCTTACAGCACAAAACAAGCAACCAAGATATAAGGTTGTATAGGTATTTGCCTTTCGTATCTGAGTGTGAGGGATATCAACGTAGTCCAAAGCTGGAACCTTCGAATCTGTGGGCTTGGAAGGCGTGGCAGTAGTTTCTTTACCACGTGAAGCTGTACCATACGGAAATGTATTAAGACCAAGGTTGTAGAGACACGAAAGACCCGGAGAAAAGTGTAAGGAGCGAGAAGAGCGAAGGAGCTATGTTACCTAAGAACTCTTCGACATCAGCCTTCACTATTCGTCCTTCAGGACCTGTGCCTTTGATGCTTGAGAGAGGTACCTAATGTTTTTAAGGGAAACGTAAGAGATAATTAAGAGCCTGGAGATTAACCACAAGAGCTTTAGTAAATCCTTTTTGGTGGAAACTAACATTATTATCTTCAGCCAACTTTTTGGCAAGAGGACTAGCAAAAATACGATCTTCTGAAGGAGTAGAGCTTGGCTTGGAAGTCTTGGCTTCAGGAGCACTGGCTGGCTTCTCGACCTTCTCAACTTTCTCTTCCTTAGGTGGGGAAGGAGCTGGTTTTTCTTCAGGAGCAGCAGGAGGAGTGCTAGATGAAGGGGTGTAATCTTTGAACTTTTGAATATCTTCTTCATCCTCAACTGTAATAGCAATCACCTAGTCGGACAAAGACACAGAACCGATTTATATATTATTCTACAAATACGATGAAGATGTTTGCCAATTATAATGCCTCATTCAATAATATTCAACCCCTAGATACAAAAGGAAGTAAAGTTCACAGTCTCCAAAAGCCAGAAACTATTATCATACCTCTCCAACTTGAATTTCTTTTGTCCCTTCCTCTTTCACTATCTTGGCAAGATAACCCTCTTCCATGCATTCCATTTCAACGGTTGCTTTGTCCTAAAATATATAGCTTGAGGTTAGTGTTATATTCCTTGGAAAGTTAGTAATAACAAAGAAGATGAGGTTCAATCTAAATTAACATTACAGTTTCAACTTCACAAAGCACTTCACCAGGAGCAACTTTATCACCTTCTTTCTTCAGCCACCTGGCAATGTTACCCTGAAGTTTGGAAAGATAGATTCAGTATAAAGATTAAATAACTAACAACGAAAACTATAGTAAGGATGTAGTCGGAGGTCCATGCCTCAGTCATTGTTGGGGAAAGAGAAGGCATTCCGATCTCTTGATGAGGAGGAAGATCTGTAACATATTTTAGAAGTTCTTGGTAAAACGAGCTATGTGCATATGAGCAAGCTTGAAGCCTTGAAGTTACAAAAGTAAGAAATAAACTGAGGATGAAGAACTATCTACCTGAACCGGATGAAAACCCTCTTACTGATCGCATCTGGGAGCTGAAACTCAACGAAAGAAGCTTATAGTTAGGACAGACGTATCTATTTAGACAGGCAGACATTTAGGCAAAGAATTGAGAGGAGCAACTACCTTATATATTCTCTAAAGAAGGTTGGTCCTGTCATTGATTTTGTGCTCATTGCTGAAATACCACCAGGCATTGGTACCTATAGAACAGAGAAGAAGATTATGCTTATTAGACCTGATTTTAATGACATAAATGCCCAAGGAAACTGAAGAGCAAGAGCTTACATTGCTGGCACTACATCTCGAAATCCTCTCAACCGGGGAATAATTCAATCGAACCTTGAGCATATCTGAAAACCAAAACAGAAAAAAAAACACTGAAGCAAGCAACAAAGGATACACTTAAACATATTCAATTATCAGTTTCATGATCACTTAAACAATGAGAATAACTGTATACATTCATTCATCCATTCATCAAATGGGCTATAAGGAAGAGGACACTCATTATTACCTTCTCTTCCAGTGAGAGAGGGCTGAGTACTGTTGGAGAAGCCACGCACTGCCACAACATGCTCACGTCGCAGCAAAGTGGAAACATGTTTCAGCTGTCAAATAACACAATCATCATCAAGTGGTGTTTAAACAAAGTGACAATTACTCTGCTGTAAAGGTAGAGACTTTTCTATAGCTATTCATAGAAAACACACAATTGAAGATCATAGAACCAAAAAGCTACTACCTTTATACAATATTCAATCAAACAATGCCCAAAATGAAAAGAACAATCAATTGGATTAGGACAAAACCCAGAAACTCAATCAACACCCTGAACCAGAAAATCGATGATTCAGACTCAGTTTCATCAAAACATGATCATCGTAAGGAGTAAAAACTCGATCAAAAATCGAAACGGGTAGTTAGGGAATAGGAAAATGAGAAGAGAGGAACGAACATAAACCTTCTTGGAATGATTGATGATGATACGGGATGCGTAAACCATTTTGTTTATCGCAGAGAGATCGAGATTGATTTTGATATTTTCCTCTGTGATTTTTGTTTATCGTTTTTTTTTGGCTGCGACTTGTTTCTCTGTGATTATATTCTAAGAGAGCTTTTACGCCTCACCAAAAGACAGCGTGCGTTAGTGTGGGGCATGTAAATGAACGGCATGGATCTGTCAAACTATATGGCCGACAAGATTAACTCCATTAATGGGCCTAGTAGGCCCGTTTTAATGTAAATGGGTTTTAAAAATCTAAATGTTCGTTCTATTTTCATTGCAATTGTCGTTCTGCACAAGTCTTTTGACAAACATAGTAAAATAAAAGTTTAAAATGGTGACTTTTTTTCTTTCTTACTACTGCTGAATTCTCTTTTCTTATTTTTAAAGGTAGTTCGAGTTTTAGTTATCATGAACAAGGAAGTAGATTTAAAACAACTATTGCAATTATATTTCTCCATCACCTCTCTAGGTTTGATTATATTTATGCGTATGTAACATTACCCAACTTCGTTTCTCTTCTTTTAAAAAATATATGATCAGATCGTCCAATGAGTCTTGACATGACTTGTAAAATATGGGGATTGGATTTGTTGGAATCATTACCTGATTAGAAATTAAAACAATAGAGAGATAATTAAATGTGTTAGTAGAGATAAATACTTTGTTCACTTGAGTATTCTTCTCCTTCCTAATATTTGTCTTTGTAACGGGAAAGCTACTTTTATCATAACACACGTCAGATGTCACAAAAGCAATCAAAAAGTGGGCAGGGGATAGAAAGCTTTGTTCGGTATAGAAAATAAAAATGAAAAGAATATTTTCTCTTTTGTGATTAGAAAATAGTAAGAGCATCTCTAAAATACACCATATAATTTTAAATATGAAGTTTTTCATTCTTTAAAAAATAACACAAACTTCAAATTTGAAATTTTATTTTTTATTTGCATTTGAGTCCTACAATTACACATTATATTTATAATTTTATATATTTTATGGTTTATCATTTTAATCTTTAAAAATTCTTATCTCATTAATATTCCAAATTTTTTATATAAATTTAAACTTTACACATATTTTTTTTAAACAACAAAATAAGATTTAAAATAGTTAAAATTAAATCTAGACAACAATATTACAAGACTTAATGTGGTATTTTAGGTTAATATTTAATTATATATTTCTATTAATAATTTGATATTTTAGTATAACATTTTATCTTTTAATATTGTTATAATATTTTTAATATGTGTTAGTTATTTATAAAAGTTCTATGAATTTAAATTAAGGGAGAATTTCAATTATACCACTTTGGTGGTACCACTTTTCATGTTTACCATCAACAAAAGAACATTTTCAAAAATACACATTTTATTAAAGGATAAAAGACTCTTATATCTTTATTCTTTATATATATACATAAAATAAATATTAAATAAAATATTAACCCTAAACCTTAAAACATCAATTCTAAACTCTAGACCCTAAAACATAAACCCTAAACCCTAAACCCTAAACCCTAAACCCTAAAATATCAATTCTAAACCTTAAACCCTAAACTCTAAACCCTAAAAGGTAAACACTAAACCCTAGACTATCAATCCTAAACCCAAAACCCTAAATTCTAATAGTATTTTGAGTATTAAAATTTTAATGGTAAAGTTGGTTAGTGTAAAATTGAAAAGTGGTATCTTGAAAGTGTTATTTCTGGCAATTTCCCTTAAATTAATTATGACAAATATAAGAATCATAACATAAAATATAAATATTTTAAAATTAGGTTCGAGGATTTCGTGTTCCTATTTTTTCCACTTAAATAACTTCCTTTTCTTAATACAGTTGTTAAACTTGAATTAAGACAATGGAACAAGTCATGTCTTTGGGAAAATCCTTGTCCGGAAGCAAGAGGGGTAATTAAGAAGACTAAGCAGGGGTAAAACCGGAATTCCAAAGAACAGGAGAAGGTTTCCTATCGAGAAAGGGAACCCTAACACGACTCATGCTAAGAAAAAAAAAGGAAGTATATAAAGATAATAACGCGTTTTGCTCGCAGCCTCTTTTACGATTCGTTTTCAGTCTCTCAAAAGCCTCTCTCAATCTTCGCTCTCTGTCTTTCTCTCTCCCTTCGCCGGTTTAGATCCGAGTTTGGGAGATTCAGCCTCCCTAAGTTAAAACCTAACAAAAACATCACTCTACTTACTCTCAAGGTTAGCATCTCTCTCTTTTTACTCCTTCTCTGTGATTCTTTTTTTTTTTTTTGGCTTCTGATTAGATATGGTTCCAAAGTTCAAAAATTTCTTAGATTTATATACAAATCTAAAAACTTTATGGATCTAACTTTGTTTTTTCTTCTCTCTGTTAGACACTCCGAGCAGAGATGATGATGATGACGAATATTTATTTATTTTTAGATCTAAAATCCGTAGATTTAATAGTGAATTTATGTTTGTAGATTTAAGTAATAATATGATTGGTTTAGAAGACCCCAAGTTTCTGAGAGTAAAATCCTAACTTCAAGCTCTGTTTTTTTTTTTGTGTTTAGACCATAAAGACTGTCTCTTTAAATCCCAATCTCCCTTTTGTTTGTTTTACTTGAAAGACTGTTAATTTGGAGAAATAGATTTATCAGTGTCGACAAATTATGTTCCTTTTTTAAGAACATTATCTCCGGACATCGTTAAAGGAAGATTTGCTTGTTTTCCCCCTCTTGTGTTGTGATTTGGTTTATGTTATTGTCTAAAATTGTTGTTTTTGTTTCTGTGTATGTGTAGTCATGGCAGGATCCGCACCAGAAGGCACTCAATTTGATGCTCGTCAGTTTGACCAAAAATTGAACGAAGTGTTAGTTCTCTTGTCATATTAGACTCTTTAGTTTAACTCTCTCCACATGTTAGTTACTAATTTGTTTTGATATTGTAACAGTCTTGAAGGACAAGATGAGTTCTTCACCTCTTATGATGAGTCTCACGACAGCTTTGACGCCATGGGTCTCCAAGAGAATCTCCTCAGAGGCATCTACGCTTATGGTACGTTTTTACTTTTCTTTGTGATTTTATCTTTCTTTCTCTTTTTGAAAACTTCATCTCATGTGTGTCTGTGATAGGTTTTGAGAAGCCATCTGCTATTCAGCAAAGAGGGATCGTCCCATTCTGCAAAGGCCTAGACGTGATCCAACAAGCCCAATCCGGTACCGGTAAAACCGCAACTTTCTGCTCTGGTGTCTTGCAGCAGCTAGACTACAGCCTTGTCCAGTGCCAGGCTCTTGTTCTTGCTCCAACCAGAGAGCTTGCTCAGCAGATCGAGAAGGTCATGAGGGCTCTTGGTGACTACCTTGGCGTCAAGGTTCATGCATGTGTCGGTGGAACCAGTGTCCGTGAGGATCAGCGTATTCTCCAAGCTGGTGTTCATGTTGTTGTTGGAACTCCAGGGCGTGTCTTTGACATGTTGAAGAGGCAATCTCTCCGTGCTGATAACATCAAGATGTTTGTTCTTGATGAAGCTGATGAAATGCTCTCTCGTGGTTTCAAGGACCAGGTTCGTTTACGTTTCAAACCTTTCTAATTAATATATAGACTTAACATTTTTTTATTATAAAATAGCATACGTTTTTATTTATATGAACATTAGTCCATAATAATATTATATTTTTACTAATTACTTAATGTATTATTCTATAAAATATTTGAATTTTTTAGTAAGTTTCTTATATATCTTTTCTCAAAATATTTTGATAACTAAAAATAAAGTTTAATCTATTGTTGAGATTGTTTTATTATTAATATCTTTAAGAACTAATAAAATTCTCAAAGATTTCTAATGACAATTTATAAATAACAATGTTTGTTCTGTATTATGATCATGTTTTAATAAGATATATGAAGATGAAATTATATTTAGAATTAAATTCTTGCTGTAATGTTGTTGTCAGATCTATGACATATTCCAGCTTCTCCCACCAAAGATCCAAGTAGGTGTCTTCTCAGCAACAATGCCACCAGAAGCTCTCGAGATCACAAGAAAGTTCATGAGCAAGCCAGTGAGAATCCTAGTCAAGCGTGACGAGCTCACTCTCGAAGGTATCAAGCAGTTCTACGTCAACGTTGAGAAGGAAGAGTGGAAGCTCGAGACACTCTGCGACCTCTACGAGACCCTCGCCATCACTCAGAGTGTCATCTTCGTGAACACTAGGAGAAAGGTTGATTGGCTCACTGACAAAATGAGAGGACGTGACCATACGGTTTCGGCTACTCATGGAGACATGGACCAGAACACTAGAGACATTATCATGAGGGAGTTTAGGTCTGGCTCATCGCGTGTGCTTATTACCACTGATCTGTTGGCTCGTGGTATTGATGTTCAGCAGGTGTCTCTGGTGATTAACTACGATTTGCCGACTCAGCCTGAGAACTACCTTCACCGTATTGGAAGAAGTGGGAGGTTTGGGAGGAAAGGTGTGGCGATTAACTTTGTGACGAAGGATGATGAGAGGATGCTGTTTGATATTCAGAAGTTTTACAATGTGGTTGTTGAGGAGCTGCCTTCCAACGTTGCTGATCTGCTGTGAAGGAGAAGTTCGCACTGTCACCTGAGAAGAAAGGTTTACTTGTTTTCTAAGGCACTCTTTGATCTGATTTTTCACCTCTTCTGTTCTACTACAAACATATCTCTCTCTTGTGGCCATTTTTATTTTTAAAAATCATATGGAGTATTTGTTTCATTTCGCTGGTTTGTTGTCTTTTGTATCAAATATTTTCGTGGGAGTTTTGTTATAAAACATTTTCATATCTCGGTGCCCAAGTAGCTCACGTGCTGTATTCGCCTGTTGCTAGCTTAACTATTTTCAAATTGAGATTATTGGTCCGAAAGTTTGTATTTAAGAAAGGCTTAAGTGGTTTGAAAGCTCTGCTTAGATTATTTAAGAAAACACGAAATGCAAAATTTATTGAATTTGATTTTAAAATAAAATAAAGTGAGAGATTTCTTTAGTTAATTCCAGTGTGAAACTACCTGTTTGGACAAGTCCACGTGCCAACAGAATGAAAATGGTTGGGGGGAGCATCACATCCACACAACACAAACCTAACCACGACAAGCATAGATAGGAAAAATAAAAGATGAAAAAGTCTAGTGCTTCACACTAATGTTACGTATTCAAAGTTGTTTTCAATTTGTTAAGTAGTATTAACTTAATTGTTCTAACGTTGATTAAAAAAACGTGGGTCCTTGACCAACTCCGCATGAAGTTGTTAATTGATTACCAAGAAAAGTCGCCTTTGATTGATTATTCGAGAAAACAAACAATCATTTCGGTCCTCATATAAACATTGTAAAAGTCGCCTTTTACAACTTTGTAAAAGAACAGAACTCTATTTGTTCGTTAGACCAAATCTCAAATCACGGAGACACCTCTATGGATAATTATTACAAAGAAACGGAACCATCAGCCGCAACCGCAGCCTCTGGAAACTACCCAGCTGCCGATCAGACAAACGAATACCAGATGAAGGTAAAGAAAAGCAAAAGCGTTCCAAACGCTGATCGTGGGGCGTCAAGAAGCTGGAGTTTCAGCGATCCGGAATCGAGGAGGAAGAGAAGAGTCGCTGGTTATAAGGTTTACTCAGTTGAACAGAAGATGAAAGGATCCATTAGAAAAAGCTTCAAATGGTTCAAAGATATTATCGGTATTTCTTGAAACATATTTTCTCCACTCTCTTTCTTTCTTTCTCTCTATATATGAAAAGTATATGAATCTCTTCTTGCTGAGTGTATGTTAATGTTATATACCTGTAAACAATACAGGAAACAAGATTGAATTTTCTTTCACTCTCTCTTGCATTTATATCGTATAAAGAGTTTGAATGAGACACAGATAATGAATGAAATAAGTTCTTCATATCTACCTCTGAATATGACAATAATTTTTTTTTCCCAAAACTATTTATAAGAATCTATTTTTCTTTGTTTGTATACACACAAACTCTCACAGCACAAGATTCTTTATTTCCTATCATTCATCTTTCTCAAGAAAGAGGAAACCAGGAGAGGAAAAAAACACTTACTGGATCAACTATGATGTGTGGTGGACGTTGTCGTCTCACTTGATGCTGAGGCGCTCGTACCACTCATACCGCTCATAACGCTCAGAATAGAGTGTTTCCTTTGGAGCCTCCCTCTCAGCTGGCGGATCTTGGCATCTACACGAGCTGTGAATCCAATCTTGGTCTTCTGTCTAGCCTTGGATCTCTCTCTTGTCCACATACGTTCGTCCTGGACGTCGATTTTGAAATGCTTGATCTCTTGGATGATGTGGTGGTCCAGAGGGTTTACCGATCTCTGGAACGAGATGTGAGCTAAGTAAGGAAGTGTTGTGGCGGCTATGACTAGCAGTGTTGTGAGCCAGAAGATTGGTGCTGGTGCTAGAGCTTCGAGGAGCATGTGGAAGATGTTGCCTGATATTTTGGGAGGTAACATGCCGAAGAGGGCGAGGAAGATGTACCAGGTGAAGATACTTCCCCAGATTAAGGCGTGTTGGATCCAAGTGAAATGGCTCATGGTTAAAGCGATCTGTACATTCACTGACCAGATGATGCAAGTGAACATTGCGGTTCCCATTGCGTTCATGTCTGCTGTTTGGCCATTGGCACAGAAAGATTGGACATGGAAGATGCCAATGTTGAGGGCGAAGATGACTACTGAAGCGTAGACTCCATTTCCCATCCACCCGAGGATTCTGTACCAGTCGAAGAACAGGTTCTTGGGGCCTTGCTGGTACAATGCAGGGAACTATAGAGAGAGCCAAAGAGAAATTTCAGGTTTGAAAAAGGGTCTGAGGTTTAGATTGGGAAAATATAACTTAATAGAGAGAAGTAAACCTGTAAGCAAACTTCCGAAGACACGTCTTGCTCAAAAACTCCAAGGGAGATGACCGGGAGAGATGTGAGAATAACATTGAACAGCAACAAGTAGGAGTCATTGTATATGGCTTGACCAGAAAACCCGGTGAACGCCTCGAAGTAGAATAGAGTTAGACCAAATGTTATGTTCTTGTAGAAGAAGTAACATATCTGTCAGAAAAGAGTATGAATCAAGATCAGGTTGATATCTTGTTTAATGGGCAAAGATGCAATAATCTGTACATGAGATCACAGATAGTTACCATCTGGGCTATTCTTTTGTAGCACCAGTGCCCGTGGACAACAAGTAGTCTCTCTAGAAACCGGAACTGAGCTATGGAGAAGTCGCTCGCCATCACAGCCTGCAAAAAAAAAAACGGATTAGCAAAGGAACAGACCAACATAGATATGTCTCTCCATGTATGGGAAAAAGGGTAAAGTTTGATTACCTGCATGCCTTCCACGCCACTGATACCTATCCCTATATCAGCTTCTTGAATCATTCCAACATCATTCGCACCATCACCAATTGCCAAAGTTGTCTTTCCTGTTCCTTCTTTTGCTAGCCTCGTTACCTAGAAAAACACACAAAATAAGTTACTCCCAGCAACCTTAAGAAGCTATTATTAGGACTTGTGGTGAATCAATCTTACAAGTGCTTTCTGCTTTGGAGAGACACGACAGCATATCACTGACGCACAGTCAACTGCCAGGGCAAGGAACTGATACTTAAGACCATCCTCCAAAGCATATGTAAGTGTCTTCCCATCAATGATCAAGGCAAACGCTGCATGTGGATCTTTCTCTAGTTTGATCATCTGTGAAGCATTTAAAATCTGCATCGAAATGCTCTCTCTCGCAGCCTGGGCATTAAAAACAACAAAAAGAGGTCTCACATGAAATGCAAGTGTCCACTGAAACAGTAGTGTAGGTTTTTTATAGCACATAGCCTAATACATACAGCTTCGGGGTCTTGGGATGATCCCTCCTCATTTTTAAGTGCTATGGATATCTGCTTCATACCCTGTCGCAGTAAACTGCAGGCATATCTGCATTTGGAAAACAAAATAACTTAATGCAGTTAGTATCAATAATAAAAAAAAAAACAGTTTCGGGAGTATTTTTTCAGCAACATAGAAGAATAACACACCCTATATTAATTGCTGTCTCCATCTTATCTCCTGTCAAAACCCATATCTTCAAACCAGCTTGGGCAAGTTTATCTATGCATTGTGGAACCTGAAACGAACAACAAACAGTAAGCTGAAAAAAATGTTCAAAATTTAGCGTCTTGATAATAATCACAAATAAACTTCCACTGCATACCCCTTTCTGGAGTTTGTCTTCCACTGCAGTAGCACCGACAAGAATCAAATCCTTCTCCATCGTATCAGATACCTTTTCGAGCATTTCATCTCTGTCTGCTCCAACTGAAGTTTTGGCTTCATGAAATTCATTGTTCCATACCGAATACTCATTCTCATCCAGCTTTCTATAACTGAGCGCCAACGTTCGTAAACCTGCTTCACCGTATCCATTCAAATGCTTGGAAGTGGCTTCCAGATATGTTTTACCATTCTTGGATAACCGGTCAAAGATTATGCTGCAAGTTTTTTAGCTAAAGCATTATATTTTACTACAGAAGAACTGATATGATATATGGAAGTGCTAGAAGTTATGTGGCCCAACCTGTCAGCACCTTTACAGAGTAGAAATATCTGCCCTTTCTCATCGCGGACGATTACAGACATTCTTTTTCTTTTGCTAGTGAAGTCCAAAACATTTAAAACTTTGTATTCTCTGTAAAGGATCCTGCAGGTGGTTAGATGTATGTTCACTGAAGCCGATAGAAATAACTGAAAGATTTAAGACTACAATCTCACATTTCAACTGGTTGGCCTGAGTGTCGTTCATTGATAAACACACTTGATTGAGTTCTTTTACTAAACCCAAAACCAAACTCCCCAGCGGCAACAAGGAAAGCGACTTCGTCAGGAGACTCTGCTTCATAAGTACACTTTCCAGTATCTTCATCCACCTCGGGAATAGCAGTGTGACAAACCGCCAGTATACGCATAAACATCAAAATGTCATCTGAATTGGGTTCATATAACCAGTTTCCATCCATGAGACGCTTATCCTCAAAACTGAACCCCTTGACTCCACCAGTGGAATGCGTCTGATCCCTGTCGTCTGTAGCAGTGATTACAGTCTCCAACTCAATATCTGATGGTGACCTGCTGGGAATCTTAGAATAGCTATGTATCCTTCCTCTGGTCCTTGGAGGGTCAGTCAGGTCTTCACCCTGCTCCTCGTCGAGATCCATCGCCATCTGCTTTGCAGCAGCTAGTTCTACTTCACTGGCACGAACACCATAAGAAGTGCCCGCGATGGAGCATTTCAGAAAGTCCATCTGGTTACATGTCAAAGTTCCTGTTTTATCAGAAAGGATGGTGTCAACTTGTCCCAACTCTTCATTCAAATTCGATGTGCGTGCTTGTGCTGGAGTCCCGCTCTCGCTATCATACATGTGCAAGTCTTGATTTATGAAAGTTGCCTGCAAAACCTTAACGAGCTCGATGGAAACATACAGTGAGATGGGAATCAAGTACCCATAAAGCAAGACAGCAGTGATCAGATGAACAACCCAAGCATGAAAAGGATTTCTCGGATTTGTTAAACGCTCGGGCTTGTCTGGTCGTAAGTACCACCACTCTCCCATATGCATCCTTGTCATCACTGCAAAACCCAGTGAGCTGATGAAGGAGACGAGCACAAGGAGAGCAAAGAGAGAATATATGATATAATCCATCCTCTTTTCAATTCTGCTTCTTTTCGAAGGAGACTTTGTAGAATTCTGCATCACTTTCGTGTCATGACCAGTAAAAATCGCCACTCCATAGACATAAGACGTGTTCCTAAGCTTGGAGTCTCTCAACAGAATCTGACTAGGATCAAGCGGATAAACCTGACCATCATACTCAAAATTTCCAACAAACGTATACAGATTAGGATTAGGATCTTCACATTTAATAGTCCCGGAAAAGCTCTGAAAAGCATCATCCCTCTCCAAAGGCAATGTAACATCCAAACACCTCTTAACCTTCAAATTCGTCTCACCATCCAAATTCATCGTCTCAACATAACAAATCCCATCCTCATAACTCGAAGACAACAAAAGCAAATCCGCAGGAAAAAACTGATCTTTCTCCACTTTCACCACATCACCAACACGTATCTTCTTCCACTTCCTCCTCCCAAACTCCCCATCCCCTCTATGCACACTCCCTTTCCTCGAGTTCACTTTCACATCCTGCATAAACCTCCTCCAATCCTCCAACGCCTCTTTCCCCATACTAAGCCCCACCACAAAGATCAACGGCGCGATCATACTCCACTTGTTAAACGGAGAGAGAGGGAACACGGAGAGGATCGCAGCTACCAGGAAATAAAAGTTCGCAACGCGGTGGAATTGCTCGTACAAGCATTTAGGTAAGAAAGTGATGAGGTTGTACCTAGTGGTGGAGACGTAGTTTGATGTGTATCTAAGGACTTTAGCGAGATGCATCTGAGGTTGGTTACAGTGGACGATTCTAGTGTATCCTGGTCCGGTTATGATGTGAGGTCCTTGATCTTCGAGTGTTTTTGGTCTAAGGCATTTGAATGTGTAGAAATGGCTTTTACGGATTCTTGATCTTATTCTTCGACGCCCCATTGTTAAAACACGAATTGAAGATCAGCTCTCGTTGTTCATAGCCACTGTGGAAAAAAATCAAAATCAAGGAAACGTTTCTGGTTACGTGACCTAATTAAATGTTCATAATCACAAGCAATTGATTCCTTATTAACATCAATCATCATCTACACTACATTACCTAGGAAACCCTAAGCTTGCGACACAAGGCAATCGAGAAATCCCTAAATTACGAACCAGAAACGATCGGGATTTACCTTTGAATCGATCGGGATTTACAGCGATTGCGACGGCTGATCTCCGGCCAGATGAACGGAGAAGGAGAGGCTGTTTTTGAAGATCGTAGAAGAAAAAAAAAAAAAATCGAAACGGTCTCTCTTCTCTTCTCGTCTCTTCCCACACACTCTCTCTCGCTCTGACTGTGCAACAACTCGGACCCCCAACGCAGCAATTCAGCTTCCTATTTTTACACTTTTAAACCATTTTCTATTTTTTTTCTTTATATTATTGTTATTTTTTAGTTAAATTAAACCATTTAATTTCTGATTTTTTTTTAGTTATTTCCGACCTGGCATTATCTTTTTTTCTTGTTACCTAAATATTTTCATTCTTACTTGTAAAATACGAAGAAGATAATATATTCTGTAACAATATATAATATATGGGGAAAAACAATATATAGCTCTTCTTTTCCAAAAAAAAAAAAAACAATATATAGCTCCGTACGTAAGTACATTACCGTACAATAATACCACACGTGCAGACGATACGAGTTAACTTAAATGAAAATATTGGGCTCGGCCATTAATAGGGTCATTTAAAGTTCAGGCTCATTTAGTCACTACTCCCTCTGTTTCAATATAAGTGTCACTTTAAAGCTATGCACACGGATTAAGGAAACAATTAATTTTACATATTTCCTATATAAAACACAATTATCCATACACCTAACCATATTTTAACCAATAGAAAAACAAATTACATAATAAAATTAATAAATTTTACATTGAAAACCGAAAACGACACTTATTTTATAACACAAAAAATTCTCTACAGTGACACTCAATATAAAACGGAGGGAGTATTAAAAATGTTTCTGTTGTGGAATAAAGAAGGTTGTTGTAACTCTGTATATCTTATTAATCACGTGGTTACAACCATACATATATATACAAGAGAATAAAGCATATTCCTTAGGAGATAAGGATTACAACAATAAAGGGGATGATTATCCTAATCCCATAATGATTAGGATAACTACAACATATGGATAAATACAAAGGGCTGGACGTGTGG
>CAKOAT010048377.1:52898-112379 GCA_932364175.1 Eruca vesicaria subsp. sativa | reverse complement strand
TTTAAATAAATAACTCGTTGGAAAGTTAGAAATGATTACCATGTGCCATGAAAATATTTTTAGCCTAAATTAATATAGATTGAGAGTGTGGTTTGTTATTTTTAAACAACACTAAACTGTTTAAAATTATAGACAGCATTTATCGAAAGTATCAATTTTTTCAAAGGGGTTAACCCACGTTTTTCATGAAAAATTAGAATTTATTTTTCTTTTTGTTTTATTTCATATTTTCATCATCAACGGACATAGTATGAAGATTAAAGAGGTTTGAGGCATTATGTGTTCTCATTTCTCTAGAAAAAGAGATTTTATAGGGTTTAAGACACTTATTAGATCGTATATGAAGTTAAAATAAATTACTCGTTTGAAAGTTAGAAATGATGACCATGTATCATGAAAATATGTTTGGCCTAAATTAATATATATTGAGAGTGTGGTTTGGTATTTTTAAATAACACTAAAGTGTTTAAAACTATAGACAACATTTATCGGAAAATTCAAAAAATTTCAAAGGGGTTAACTCAAGTTTTTCATGAAAAATTAGAAATTTTTTTATTTTTGTTTTAAAGCATATTTGCATCATCAACTGACATAGTATGAAGTTTAAAGAGGTTTGAGACATTATGTGTTCTCATTTCTCTAAAGAAAAGAGATTTTATAGGGGTTAAGACACTAATTAGATCGTATATGAAGTTAAAATAAATTACTCGTTTTAAAGTTAGAAATGATAGCCATGTACCATGAAACTATGTTTAGACTAAATTAATATATATTGATAGTGTGGTTTGTTATTTTTAAACATCACTAAAGTGTTTAAAATTATAGGCAATATTTATCGGAAAATTCAACTTTTTTCAAAGGGGTTAACCCACGTTTTTCATGAAAAATTAGAATTTTTTTAATTTTTGTTTTTTTGCATATTTGCATCATCAACTGACATAGTATAAAGATTAAAGAGGTTTGAGACATTAAGTGTTCTCATTTCTCTAAGAAAATAGAGATTTTATAGGGTTAAGACACTAATTAGATCGTATATGAAGTTAAAATAAATTACTCGTTTGAAAGTTAGAAATGATGACCATGTACCATGAAAATATGTTTAGCCTACATTAATTATAGATTGAGAGTGTGGTTTGGTATTTTTAAACAACACTAAAGTGTTTCAAATTATTGACACCATTTATCGGAAATATCAATTTTTTCAAAGGGCTTAACCCACGTTTTTCATGAAAAATTAGATTTTTTATTTATTTTTGTTTTATTGCATATTTGCGTCATCCACTGATATAGTATGAAGATTAAAGAGGGTTGAGACATTAATTGTCCTCATTTCTCTAAGAAAATAGAGTTTTTATAGGGTTAAGACACTAATTAGATCGTATCTGAAGTTAAAATAAATTACTCGTTTGAAAGTTAGAAATGATGACCATGTACCATGAAAAAATGTTTATCCTACATTAATATATATTGAGAGTGTGGTTTGATATTTTTAAACAACACTAAAGTGTTTAAAATTATAGACAGCATTTATCGGAAAATTCAATTTTTTTCAAAGGGGTTAACCCACGTTTTTCATGAAAAATTAGAAATTTTTTTTATTTTTGTTTTATTTCATATTTGCATCATAAACTGACATAGTATGAAGATTATAGAGGTTTGAGGCATTATGTGTTCTCATTTCTCTAGAAAAAAGAGATTTTATAGGGTTTAAGACACTAATTAGATCGTATATGAAGTTAAAATAAATTACTCGTTTGAAAGTTAGAAATGATGACCATGTACCATGAAAATATGTTTGGCCTACATTAATATATACTGAGAGTGTGGTTTGGTATTTTTAAACAACACTAAAGTGTTTAAAATTATAGACAACATTTATTGGAAAATTCAAAAAATTTCAATGGGGTTAACCCACGTTTTTCATGTAAAATTAGAAATTTTTTTATTTTTGTTTTATAGCATATTTTCATCATCAACTGACATAGTATGAAGATTAAAGAGGTTTGAGACATTATGTGTTCTCATTTCTCTAAAGAAAAGAGATTTTATAGGGGTTAAGACACTATTTAGATCGTATATGAAGTTTAAAACGTGGGTTAGCCCCTCCTTTGAAAAATTTGATATTTTCGATAAATGCTGTCTATAATTTTTACCACTTTAGTATTGTTTAAAAATACCAAACCATACTATCAATCTATATTAATGTAGGCTAAACATATATTCATGGTATATGGTCATCATTTCTAACTTTCCAACGAGTTATTTATTTAAACTTCACCTACGATCTAATTAGTGTCTTAACCCCTATAAAATCTCTATTTTCTAAAGAAATGAGAACACATAAGGTCTATAACCTCTTTAATCTTCATAATATGTCAGTTGATTATGAAAATATGCACTAAAAAAATAAAAAAAATTTCTATTTTTTTTTGAAATAAGTGGATTAACCCCTTTGAAAAAGTTGAATTTTCCGATAAATGCTGTCTATAATTTTAAACACATTAGTGTTGTTTAAAAAATCAAACCACACTATCAATATATATTAATTTAGACTAAACATATTTTCATGGTACATGGTCATCATTTCTAACTCTCAAACGAATAATTTATTTTAACTTCATATACGATCTAATTAGTGTCTTAACCCGTATAAAATCTCTATTTTTTAGAGAAATAAGAACACATATTGTCTCAAATCTCTTTAATATTTATACTATGTCAGTTGATGATGCAAATATGCAATAAAACAAAAATTTAAAAAAAATCTAATTTTTCATGAAAAACGTGGGTTAACCCCTTTGAAAAAATTTGAATTTTCCGAAAAATGTTTTCTACAGTTTTAAACACTTTAGTGTTGTTTAAAAATACCAAACCACACCCTCAATATATATTAATGTAGGCTAAACATATTTTCATGGTACATGGTCATTATTTCTAACTTTCAAACGAGTAATTTATTTTAATTTCAAACGAATGGTACATGGTCATTATTCAAATGTTATCAATATATTCATATTATTGATCAGTTTCATAATGTAAATGTAGTAGCTTTTCCATAATCAACTTATAGCTTTCCGCTGCAAGCACCAAAATATTCCTTCTCTAGAAGTCTACAACTGTTTAGATTATTAGAACACTCACAAACTGGTGATAAATCAATAGCATAGAGTAACTATCTTAATAGCATGCAATGGATATCGGAGAGTGACGTCCTTCTTATAACCTAAAGGATTTTGATGTTCCTACAAATCAAGACATGCAAACTAACAAAGATATGTATTTACGTATTGTCGGAAACTCGGAATACTAAAAATGTTTATTTTTGTCAGGTGGTAATATTTCAAGTGCCCAGAGTGAATTGAATATAATGGCTAGAGACATATTCTCTAGTAGAGCATCCCCATCGGGGAGAAACTCGAAATGTATACGTAAATGCAGGAATATTATTATTTAAGTACATTTTGATTAGTTGATTAAATTTAAATAATATTGAAAAAGAAGACTTATATGAGTTTTTTAGAATATGTGCAGAGAACTTCTAATATCTTTTCCTCACATCTCTCTCATATTTTATTTTTCTTAATTGTATTTTTTTGTGTAGAACTCCATCTATAACTTTACATTTATATATACATCAAAGTATATACTACATATGTAATTCCTCTTAACACTCCATAGGAAACATGTTTTGACTGTAAATTATAATATTGTTCTGTAGTTATTGTCTCCATTTTGTTTTATGTAGTTATTACTGTCTCATTTCGTTCTTGTTAATATTTGTTTGTTTTGTCATCACGTAATAGCTATGCTAATGAATCCCTGCAATGTTATGGTCTCAAATTTCATACATGAAAATCACTATTGTGATCCGGATAGTAGAATATACCATGTATTTAACTCATAAAATTTCCTTTTTGGTTTGCAATTTCATTCATTGTTGATTGTTTCACAGCATCAATTTCATCTTTGGTGAGGGTGTCAAACATGGTTCAAAGAATTCTTACTCATGATGATTACCCTTTTGACTATTTTCTCCCATTTAACCTTTGAGAATACTTAAAAGCGTCATGAATTATATAGAATCAAAAAATTAAAATCAACTAAGGATAATAGCTAAGGAAACTATTGAAAAATATACAAATATAATTGTTTCCAATTCTGTAGATTGAGGATAAATCAATTTCAAATTGTTAACATAAACAATTTACTACGCAAGAGCCACGAATATAGTTGTGTTTCAAAACAAAATACAAGAGCCACCAATAAAAAAAATCTCATCATTAATATTATTATTATTTTGTTGGAAAAATATAACATTAAAAAAAAACATATTGTGCACACATGCTTGTCTCCCAACAATGATTCCAAGAAAAATAGCTTAGCCATGCAAACTAACAAACATACAATACATATTGCCACTGCACAAAAAGGCACAAAATTGTATCATTTTTGGTAAAAAAACATATGTATTACCAACATACTTACATATTTAAGGAAGTTGGATAATAATATCTGAAGTGATTGACTGCATTTGTAAGCTAGACTCTTATTTTCTTTTTACTAGTAGAATAAATTTATTTTTAGACTGTTGGTAGATGCGTGTAATTCATTTTCCATTATTTGGAATTATGTCGATTTTTTATCAAATAATTGCAATTCATTTTCCATCTATATTGTGATCAAAAACTCGACATATGTCCAATAAACATGATGTGTAATTCATTTTTCCAAAAAAATATTCGAGGTTTTAACGCAAAGAAAATCAAATTTGCAACAAAAATTAAGGAAAATAGATTAATTGGAGCAATCATTCACCACAAAGTTTTAGTGGTCTTCAAAAGATAGAAAAATCTAAGAAAAAAGTCTTGTAAATTTTAAAGGATAAAAATCTTGATTAACTAGCTAAATCCATAGGAATTGGATCTGAAAGCATCCATGGCCTTGATCTAGGTAAGAAGTAAACACACAAAGGTAAGATAGAAAGTAAGCAACTGCGGATTTGACAAAAAATATCATAAACACATTAATTAAAATAAAAAGTAGAGAGAAAAAAAAAGAGTAAGAACGTTCAAAAGTAAAACACAAGAAAATTTTGTAATATGTGTCTTATTTTCAGTGATTTTCTTTTATTTATGTTTATAATTTAATTGTAGAATCAATTATATCATTATCATATACTTAAGCAATTTGATGAGAGACTATGACCAATGCAGATGCCTATAGTTTCTACTACTGGTATTTGTGTAATCTTCTATAAGAAATGAAAACTGATAATATTGTATGTATTGTTGACCAAATTTATTTTGAACTGCCGAGAGAGAATTAAACAATGGGTCAGCATCTCTTCTATTAATGGGCTTTCGAAGAAACCGGACCAAAACGACCGAATCGGTAGAAGGTTCGGTATTTAATTTGGCTTTGTTCTAGTTTCCATGAAGTAGGTGGATTACTGGGATCATGCTTTGTTTTTTGTTCCAGATTTTAAAATTGGGTCTAAACATATTGGTTTGAAAATAATGGAGAAATTAGCAAAAGAAATCACTCTTTTTCATTTTAACCTTTTATACACTCCTAAAATATTAAATTAAATACAACCCCATCATCAGTTTTCAAGGATTTAATGGACTTTAACCACTATAAAAGTTCCTTTTTATAATTAAAATGAATCAAAACTCTTCAAAAGTGTTTTTCTGTAAACAAGTTTTAATACATCCATGATAGATCAAATAAATTATTTCTTTTTTTTATCAATGATCAATGTCTTTCTGTAAATAAATGCTCTCCATAATAAAAAAAAAAAGAGGACAATCTCTCTCAGTAACAAATACTACTGATAAAAAAATACTCCCTCCGTTTCGAATTAGTTGTCATTTTAGAGAAATTTTTTTGTTTTAAAATAATGTCATTTTAGAGTTTAAAGGCAAAATTTATTAATTTTATATGATATTCTATTTTTCTATTGATTGAAAAGTGGTTAGGTGTATAGGTAATTATGTTTTTATTTTGAAAATATGTAAAATTAAATATTTCTTTAATCTATGTGCAAAAACATAAAATAACAACTAAAGTGAACTGAAACGAGTATAAAATATTATAGAAGAACGAAGTTTCTACACAAATGAAATTACAACATTTATTGATGAAGTAGTATAATATCACACGTTCGAAAGTGTCCAAAGTCGAATCTTACGAATATATTTCACTAGATTTTTCTCAGTATTCTAAGGAAATAATCAAGCCATATTTTGGAACTGTGAATGATTCGTAGTATCTTCGTGGCTGTTACTGCATGAACTCATCGACATATTCTAAGACACATAGTTAGTTGTAAGGACAATGAAAAATACAAGAGACACCATAAAAAAATCTCATCATTAATATTATTATTATGTTGTTGGAAAAATATAAGAACATTAAAAAACATATTGTGCACACATGGTTGTCTCCCAACAATGATTCCAAGAAAAATAGCTTAGCCATGCAAACTAACAAACATACAATACATATTGCCACTGCACAAAAAAGGCACAAAATATACCAAAACATATGTATTGCCAAAATACTTACATATTTAATGAAGTTGGATAATATTATCTGAAGTGCTCGGCTGCATTTGTGTAAGTTAGACTCTTATTTTCTTTTTACTAGTAGAATAAGTTTATTTTTAATTAGGCTGTTGGTAGAATAGATTAGAGCATCTGCATTGGTAATAATCTCTCATCTACATTTGGACATGTGTTAATTTTATTTGTCAAATAATTGCAATTTATTTTTCATCTATATTCTGATCAAAAAACTCGATATGTGTCCAATAAACATGATGTGTAATTCATTTTTCCAAAAAAAATTGAGGTTTAAGCATAAAGAAAATCAAATTTGTAACAAAAATTAAGGAAAATAGATTAATTGGAGCAATCATTCACCATAAAGTTTTAATGGTTTTCAAAAGATAGAAAAATCTAAAGAAAAAAAATCCTATAAAGTTCAAAGGATAAAAATTCTAATTAACTATCTTGATCCACAGGAGTTGGATCTGAAAACAGCCACGACATTGGCCTTGACCAGAGTAAGAAGTAGGCACACAAAAGTATGATAGAAAGTAAGCAACTGCAAACTTGACAAAAGATATCATAAACACATTAATTAAAATAGAAAGTAGAGAGATAGAAAAAAAAAAGAGTAGAGATAGTACTAGAGACCAAAAATAAAACACAAGAAAATTTTGTAATATGTGTCTTGTTTTCAGTGGTTTTCTTATACTATTTATATTTATAGTTAATTGTAAAATCAATTGTATCATTATCATATACTTAAGAAATTTGATGAGAGACTATGACCAATGCAGATGCCTATAGTTTCTACTACTGGTATTTGTGTAATCTTTTTTTATATATATATTTTGTGTAATCTTCTATAAGAAATGAAAATTGATAATAATTAAATTTACATGTGTATTGTTGACCAAATTTATTTTGAATTGCCGAGAGAGAAGTAAACAATGGGACAAAGGGTCAGCATCTCTTCTATTAATGGGCTTTCGAAGAAACCGGACCAAAACAACCAAATTGTTCTAGTTTTTATGAAGCAGGTGGGATCATGTTTTGTTTTTTGTTCCAGTTTTTAAAATTGGGTCTAACCATTTTGAAAATAATGGAGAAATTAGCAAAAGGAATCACTCTTTTTCATTTTAACCTAAAATATTAAATTAAATAAATAAAACGTCATCATCAGTTTTCAAGGATTTAATGGATATTAACCACTATAAAAGTGCCTTTATAATTAAATTGAATCAAAACTCTTCAAAAGTGTTTTTCTATAAACAACTTTTAATACATCCATGATAGATCAAATAATTATTTCTTTTTTTATCCATGATCAATGTCTTTCTGTAAATAAATACTCTCCATAAATAAAAGAGGACAATCTCTCTCAGTAACAAATAACTGATAAAAAAACTATAAAATATTATAGAAGAGGAGACCATAACTACCATCGTCTTGGTCTCCCTCTTCTCTGGAATCATTCTCTGTAATCTCCCTCTCCTTCATGATGTCCATATCCAACGATGAAGTTCCACTTCCACCATTCGATGCCACTAAGCCATCCACACCAATCTCATTTCCTATCAAAACTCTTCAAGACTTGTCTTCTCGCTCTTACTTCGACTCCTTTCACTTCCCCTTTAACCGTTCCTCTGTCTCTCTCCGACAGAACACCGGTTCCTTGCCTGACCGTTCTAGGCTTCTTGTTTGCCACGACATGAAAGGAGGGTACGTTGACGACAAGTGGGTACAAGGATGTGGAAACAACACAGGTTTCTCGATCTGGAACTGGTACTTGATGGATGTCTTTGTCTACTTCTCTCACTATCTTGTCACTCTTCCTCCTCCTTGCTGGAC
This sequence comes from Eruca vesicaria subsp. sativa, assembly GCA_932364175.1. Taxonomy (NCBI): domain Eukaryota; kingdom Viridiplantae; phylum Streptophyta; class Magnoliopsida; order Brassicales; family Brassicaceae; genus Eruca; species Eruca vesicaria. Next base: position 103,980 of record CAKOAT010048377.1, on the reverse strand, counting down.
CAACACTGCTCACAGACACGGTGTTAAGGTCAGCATAACCCTTTCAGGATCTTGGAAACTTAGATGGGATCTTGTTCTTGAAGTATCTTTTAAGTTTTAGATCTTTGAATGTGACTGATGGGAGGGTTTGAATCTATAAGGTTCTGGGGACTTTCATCACAGAATCGGACGAAGGGAAAGCTAAGTGCAAGGAGTTGTTGGCAACAAAGGAGTCTGCAGAGATGTATGCAGAGCGCTTGGGTGAACTTGCTTCTTCTCTAGGCTTTGATGGGTGGCTGGTGAGGTTCTTTTTTTGGCTATATCTTTATTTGTTTTGATGGTTCCATTACTCACCTTAGAAATGTTGTTACTTGCAGTTAAATATAGAGAACGAAATAGATCAAGTCCAGATTCCAAATTTGAAGGCTTTTGTAAGCCATCTAACAAAAGTCATGCATTCATCAGTACCTGGGAGTTTAGTTATATGGTGAGAAGGCTCAGACTCACTCTTTTGTGTTCTGTTTTTAAAATGTGTTGATTCTTGTAAGTTTTTTTGAATGCTAGGTATGATAGTGTCACTGTTGAGGGGAGTCTTGCTTGGCAAGATCAGTTGAATGAAATGAACAAACCTTTCTTTGATATATGTGATGGAATATTCATGAACTATACATGGCAGGTTTGTCCTTTCACTCCTAATATATATATATATATATATATATATGTTTTGATGCTGATATGAGTGAGCATCTCTTTCAGAAGGACTACCCCAAAGCATCAGGTAAAATTGCTGGTGACAGAAAACATGATGTCTACATGGGAATAGATGTGTTTGGCCGGAACACTTTCGGTGGTGGCCAGTGGAAGGTATGTATCTCTGTCATATTTGGTTTTCTCTGTCTTATTCAAGCTGCATGTATAAATTTTGTTTTTGTTTCTTATACATGATGGTAGGCAAATGTTGCACTTGATTTGCTGAAGAGCAGCGATGTATCAGCTGCGCTATTTGCTCCTGGATGGGTATACGAGACAGATCAACCACCTGATTATCATACAGCACAAAACAGGTATTACTTATTAGCCCTTTTTGATGGTATAAAAGGATCTATGTGATCTTTATCAGTTATCATCATGGATTCTCTTTTTGTTGTTGTAGATGGTGGTCACTTGTTGAGAAGTCTTGGGGAATAGTTCAAACATATCCACAATCCTTACCCTTCTACTCAGACTTCAATCAGGTGATTCTCAGTACACTTAGTCTCCAAAGATGCAATGCTCTTGTAAGTTTTGAAACTAGCTTCTCTTGTTTGTTATCCAGGGACTTGGTTCTCATGTTTCTCTCCAAGGTCAGAAACTATCAGATGCTCCCTGGTACAACATTTCATGCCAAACTCTTCAGGTTAAACTGTCACTCCTTGCTTCTGGCTCTATTGCAAGCATCTAGTATATACAATAATCACATTCTTGATTTGATCTTGTCTTCTTTGTGACAGCCACTCTTAGAATTCCATGAAGTAAACAAGTCAGAGAACATGAAGGTCACTGTTGAGTGAGTTCTGAACCTAACACTAGCCTTGCGTAGTTGAATTTAAAGTGGTCTAAGAAGAAAACTATATCTAACAGGAGTCAAGAAGCATCATATAATGGAGGAGGGAACATTAGTTTCAAAGGAAAACTAAAGAGAAATCAACATTTCACAGCAAGACTCTTCAAACCTAACCTTCAGCTTTCTGGTTCTCCCATCTCTGTCTCCTACTCTGTAAGTCATGGATGCAATCACATTTTTGATTAATTCGATAATACTTGACCTCGTCTTCATGTTGTAAGTGTTTGGACTGGTGTAGGTGAAATCAGATGAAAGATCTATGCTAGGCATTCTCCTCAGTTTTTCAACTCCTTCACAGGAGACAAAGTCCTTACTCATGGCTCCAAATGAATACATGCACAGATTTGGTGACATGTTCCTGCCATGCCTAAGAAGGACCACATCCGACTGGACAGTGTACGAAACAAACCTTCTTATGGATGGACACACACTGACTGAGATCTCTGCCTTGTGCTACGGACCAGATGATCTTGGAGAAGAGAAAAACACAAAAGGATATTCTGCATTGCTTGGACATATCTCTATCAAGTCCCAGCAGAAAACCAAACTATTTCCCCCAGCTTCATCATGGGTTATCGAGGCTCATAACCTAGCCATTGTACCTGGTGATTCTGGCTCCAGGACCTTAAGTTGTAAGCTAGAGTGGAGACTGAAGCATCCTGAGGAGGAATATGTGTTTACAACGTACAATGTGTATGCAGAAAGTCTGAAGTCGAGTGATTACAGGACAAGGAAGGTAATGGATGAACCAAAAAGCGAGAAAGTGTTTCTTGGGACGGCTCATGTTAATGCTTATTATGTCTCTGATATGGTGGTTGGACCAGATGTGAAGAAAGTCAGCTTTGTGATTCAGACCTGGGGTGAAGATGGGTCATGGCAGGAGCTGGATGCTTCCCCAAACATTCTGGTTGAGACAGAGAGTCTCAGTTCAAAGTTCTGTTGTTGTGGGTTGATTTGATCAGTGGTCCATTTTGTGAACTCAACTCCTGCGACAATAAAGAGGACTAATGCATGGTCTAGTCACTGGTCAGCATATGATTATATATAATAGTGATTAAGAAGAATAATTTAACGAATAAAGCAAATGCATTGTATCTCTTGTTTTTCCCTGGACATGGTTATTACTTATTAGTTAGTACAAACATCTCTTATACAAGGAAAATGTTACATCTTGTTCTCACATTGTTATCATCAAGAGGATGAAGACGAAGGGCAAGTATCAGATGAACTGTCCTGGTCGATCTCACCATTAGCCGCAACAACGGTGCGTGAATAACATCCAAACTCATCAATATAGCTTAGACTCTGTCTTGTCCTCGCTTCACCAGCCAAGACATTGTGATCTTCAACCTGCATCCAACCATCTGAGTCCTGTCTATTATAAACTTCAGTCAAAGCTTCTCCAACTAAATATCTCTCATTCAACGCCTGTGAAACATTCGTCACGAGCACATACATATCCTTGTCATTACTCAACCCTCTAAGAGTAGAAGTGATCACGGTTCGTGGATACGACCGTTCATGAACAACTCTATTCACTTGTTTCCCTAATTCATTAGTCACCTCCACGACCCGTTTAGTCTCCACTCTCTGTTCAACTCTCTTGTACGCACCATTCTCCTCAAACTTCACCAAACTCCCAACTTTAAACACACTCTTAACAACAGTAGTCAGATTACCTTCACTTGACTTAACCCACCCATCAAACTCACTACGCACCTCAGCTTCAACCTTAAAAGAACCATCAAGCTGCTCTTCCAACACTTCCTTTCTCACCACATGACGCTTAGGACTATCATAACTCCCACTCCCAGCTTCAACACTCACCGCCTCATGATCAACCCAAACATGCAAATTAGCATCCACAAGCCAATACGATATCCCATTATTAACACTCAACGCAAACTCATGCTCCTTCCCATCCAAAACCATCCCAAGAAACGGTGTCAAGTCCATATCATACGTAGGTAAATTAAACGCACCAATCCCAACCACAGGCTCCCAAAACAGAGGATTAATCCCACCAGTAAAAATCACCGGAAACGCCACTTCCGATCCCACATTCCTCCCATCTATCTTCACAACAACCTCTCTGTAAGCACCGTTACCACGACCAGTCGCCAACTTGTTCGTTACGATATACGAATCCGGCGGATTCGAATACCAAAACTCATCGTTTCCATGAGAAGACACATAGAGCTCCAACACAATCTTACGAGTATTCAACGGAAGTTGGATCTTATTCGAGTAACTCTCTTCTGAGTTCTCAATCATGAACCAGAATCCTCTGTTTCCTCCTCCGTCGTTACTTACCGGAATAATCAAATCCGCCGGGGACTCTCTTCTACTGATATCAATGGTATTGAACTCGTAGAAGTTGAGTGTGACATTGATGTGATATATACCTATGAAATGAGTTTGTTAAGTTTGTTACAGAGTCTGTTATAGTAGCTACTGAACCGGATTTTATGTAAACCGTGTACAATACTAAACCAACATTAAACCGATACTCTAACTAATACCTATGAGTTTGTTATTCTCGTTACAGAGTCTAGAGTCTGTTACAGAGTCAGTTATAGTAGCTACTCAATCGGATTTTATGTAAACCGTGTACGACACTAAACCAAAATTAAACCGATAACTCTAATTAATACCTGTTTTAAACCAAAATTAATCCGGTACTATAATTAATACCTGTGTAAATTCTCATTACAGAGTCTGTTATTGTGGCTACTGAACCGGATTTTATGTAAACCGTGTACAATAACTAAACCAACATTAAACCGATACTCTAATTAATAGCTGTGTTAAACCAACATTAAACCGATAACTCTAATTAATACCTGTGTAAACATCGTTGACGATGTTCTCGAGCATCATCGTGACGTTTAAATCAGATCTCGTGAACAGCGAGGAGTATCTAGTGACGTCTTTACGAACCTTCCAGAAGATTCCCGTCGGACTCGGCTCCGCCGTACTTGTGCGGAGAAGCTCCACGCCGCCGAGCCAGAGGCCGGAGATGCGATCGTATTGATCGCCGCTCGAGGCGGCGCGTAGGTCGAGGTTGACGTGAGACCACGGCGGAGACGTGCAATCGGATGGCGGAGGAGTGTAGGGAGCGGTGTATGGAGGTTTGTTGATTGTGTTGGCGAAGGAGTGGCGGAGGAGGAGATGAGAGCACGACGGCGTGAGGTGATCGGAAGGTGAGGGGAGAGTGAGTTCTTGGTACTCTTGGGGAACGTCCGGTGATCGGAGAGAAGTCAACGCCGATTTGAGGAATCTGTCCGGGGAAGAAGGGAGTGAAACGGTGGTGGCGGTGAGGAAAGCGAGTACGAGGAAGACGACGCCGTTTTGGTTCATCTCCGACATTATAGTGTATTTTGATTATTCGATAAGGCCAATGCAAAGCTCCAGTGTCAATGAAGAGAGGCTAGGCCGGCCGTGGATAAACATCATAGCGTTTTATTGTTTCAGTAATCAACTACGAGTAGTTTTTGCTATTATAAAGAGCTTTGATAGTGACAGTGTGGGGTCCAAGCTGCTGTAACGGAATTCGAGCGTCACATTCGGATAACTTTAACTTGTTTACGTGTCAAAATATAAGAGGCGTACTAATCACTGGTGTGTATTTTCAATTTTTCTTTCCCGGTTTATATATTCATGAATCAAGAGGTCTCTGTCAGTGAATAAAGATTAGATAAACAAAACTTCAATAATTTATACCGTTGAGAAAGACAATGGCAATCACGAAATAAGCTGCATTGCCTCCCTATTATACAAGACATGTAATCTCCTCGATTAGTTGCACTCACGTTTAATACGATTTGTCAATGTCTTGATATCATTCTATATACAATAGGTGTATTTCTATTCCTTGAATCACAAGAAACAGAGGACATATTACATTCTCCAATTAACAAGAAACATGGTCAACGAGCCTTGCCTTTCTCTGTTCTCGTTATCCTCATTGCAACGGCGACTTTGGCCAACGGTGACTCTCCTCCTCCTTCTCATCCAGAGTAGTACGACTTATTTAGATTTTTATAGAGTTCGTTGATTTTAAAAATTAAAAAGATTTATTAAATTTGGAAAGAATTTGTAGAAAATTTTGTATATTGTAAAAGTCTATAGAAATAAAACAATGTAATGATTTTAAGAATCCAAACGAAACATGTGTATATTCTTAAAATTTTGTTTTGTGAGTTAAAATATTAAGAATTTAATTTCCCTTGGATTATACTTATTTTAATGAAATGAAACTAAAGGAAATTACATCAAAAAGAGGTACAAAGTGATAGATAACAAACGTGAAACCGAACAATTCAGACAGAACCGCCAAGGATCAGACGTTTGAGAAAATAGCGCATGAAACCGCGCAATGGACAGCAACGGCTTCCGCCATAAATGCTGATGATACATGATTGCCAGAATCGCAGAGATTTGATAGGGACTGGATCATTAATAATCGACAGACTTAATCGGGATACAAGTTCTCCAGCCTTTACTTTCTTCCATCAAGTGCAACTCCACATGTTCCACATTAGCTTCAAACTCGAATGTTCTCCCTTGGCTTTCTCCAAAGAGCTGAATGGTGTACAAAACGAAAGTTTCAAGAACCACTAGCTCAACGTGCTTCAAAACAAGAGACACGTGTTGGAGGCATGTCTCGACGGATCCGGATGCTAGAAGTTTCGAAGGGATATCGAACTTGAGCTGCTGGAGTTGAGGATTTATTTGTGTCTGTCCGAAAAGTCGGTCTTTACCGGTGATGGGACGGTAAACATCTCGTCGGAAAGTCTTTAGCGTGATGGAGCCACGGCACTTTGAACGGTTGCGTGGTGTGAAAGTAATGGGGTAGTAAAATACTCTGTTTTACATGATCGACGTACTTCTTTTGTTTCTTGAGGATCATATGGTTTATATTTACAGATATATCCGAAAATTGAAACAAGATCTTTCCTTTTAGATTCTAGCTAGCTTTTAATTTAAGCAACATAAACGTACGGCCCAAGATGAAATAACAAATATCTTTGATCAATGGGCCAACAACTAGGCCCATTAAGATATGTTTTTGTCTGATTTGTGGGAAGTATTTGGATTAGGTGTTAACCGAACGAGTCGGATTATTGAATTTCGTTTTGGTTTTCTTAAACCGGAAATCCTTTTATAAGATCTCTCTTTTTAATATTTCTACATTTACGAAAACTATCTGATTAATGTTAACTGTTTTTTTTAATTTCCTTTTTTGTCGTCAACTGTTTTTCTAATTTAACAGTCCATATTAATATATTAACGAACATAATATGCCAAGATGTAAGTACATACTTCGTTTTAATAATATAATTTGTTGTTCAGTCCACTTTTGGAATTATGTTTCTCATGTGGGTTAGGTGTTGCCTCTTGATTAGCACAACTAGACTACTTGTCTTTTGAATTTTAATCAACGAATTGCAAGTTGGGAAAACAAACAATACATGTTTTTTTTCATAAAACATGATACCAAATTATTGTTGTATTTTTTATAAAATATCAAAGTGTGAACGCCTAGTTATTCGAGGGCACATGATAAGACTTGCGAAGGCAACATTTACCGACATCTCTAGCAACACGGCGGTTCATTACATCAGAGTGTGCCCATCCCTACCACAATTTGTCTCCCTCTATATTAAGCACGTGCAAAATGTGATTGTTTCTCGAACGTACCAAACTATTCAGTTCCCTCTTATCATTTATTTTAATATGCATATGTAGAAGTCGACGAACAGCTAAACAACACAAAACTCTGTTTAGAAAATTATATTTAATTGTAAAGCAAACGTAACTTCATTCGTTCGTCCTTGTTAGGCGCAAACTCATCTCTTTAACCCTCTTTTAGGCTTGCAACCTCATCTTTTTCCACATAACTTATCTCTCTTTTGGCTTCTCCTTCGACCTTATTTGTTTACTTATGCTTTACACTTTTTCGGTTCCTGTTCTTGATAAATCAATCAATATCTAGCTATAGAGTATTTTAAAATTAACAATAGTTTTGGTGATGTAGCACTTGTTTTGGGCAATGAGAGACTAGGATTTCTAGATATACATCTAGTCATTCTACCACTTTCGGAATGAAAATTATAAAATGTTTCTCCACCATTGAAAACCTTGTTGGATGTGGCGGATATGCGTGCAAGTGTTAGAGAGTACGGGTTAAACATCAACACTCTAAAATGATATTTAAAGTCTCACAATGAATTATGATTATTTGATGAATAACTTTATAATATAAATTAGGCATATATATACATACACACTCACACAAGTTACCACTTCGAATTGGTTTTAAACATATCTATATGATGTGGCATATATGTCGGGGAGTGGGCAAAATACATATCTTCCAACCAATAACGAAAGACAGGTGAGACATAATAACGTTAACGAACCTATCTGACCCAGTCGATATGTGGTAAAATCTCAAAGCTCCAAACAATATTATTAAAGCATTATTCCTCTGATTTATTTTAGTTATCGTTTTAGATTTTTGCACACAGATTAAAAAAACATTCAATTTTATATATTTTTAAAATAAAAACACAATTACCTATACATTTAACCACATTTCAACTAATAAAAAATAGAAAAATATATAAAATTAATAAATTCTGCATCAAAACTATAAAATGACATTTATTTTGAAACGAAAAATTTGCTCTACAACGATATATAAACTGAAACAGAGAGAGCATTATAAAATTATCGGTTTATGAGATCAGAATACAGTTGGTTTTTTAAAAAAAAAACAGAATAAATGCCTTTGAGAAAATATATTTTGATAATTTCGAAAATTAACTCAAATTTAATCTGTATTAAACCAGTCGTCATATATTGTTTCAGAGTTTAGTGTTCTTTTCTCCTTTTGTTTAGACAACATTTTATTGATACAAAGTGGTGTATGTGAAATTGTAAGGGATGAAGTTTGCCAAATATGGAGAGACTCGATTATACTTTGATAACAACTTTAAATTGAAGCATGAAATCCACTACTCTCAACGTGGGCTTTCCTACATATCTACACATACCTAAAATGTAAAGAATAGCGACAATTTAAAAGCAACTCGAAGATTTTGTTTTGAAATCTCTAGATTTTATCATGTCGTTCGATGCGCTTCAACTGTTTTCACCATTTACAAAACGTACGATGCGCTATGAACCTCGCCATAGTGCAGATCAACTTCACATATAGTTGTTTATATTATATATCTCTTAAGACAAAATCTTTTTAAAATTAAGATCGCTATTGCTGGCTAATAGCCATGAGTGTCCACAAACACTTATGTGTGCTTTACATATTTTATATATCAAAATGCCACCATAATTGTGACTCTTATGATATAGGATGATGTATATGGAGAAAGTTCAAAACATGATTTGATCAATTATATCATCAAAGTAAACTAAGGTTCCCTAGAGGTCACATGAGAAACTTTTTTTTTGGTGCAAGTCTCATGAGAAACTTGACCACTATGTATGCTTAATCTGTGAAAACCAAGCAGGGGAAGTATAGTGGTAAAATAGATTTTGAGTCAAAACGTAAATCCGTTAATCTTGATGCAATTCCTACAAAAAACTAAAGTTGTCAGTTGCTTAGCCATGTGACATGATATCATGGTCTTAGGCTTCAATAAGAAAATCCGGAACTGAGATATATATATATATATATATATATATATATATATATATATATATATATATATATATATATATATATATATATATATATATATATATATCAGAGTATCATCTTCTGAAAATTATTTAGGTTTTGCTCTAGTTAAACACCTACAATTGTACAAGAAAGTATGTGAGCGGATACAGGTCACATACATAGAAGTGAATTACATTGCCGTACGATTCAGTAATAGAAAAATCGCAAAAAATTATATGTTGAGTTTAAAATCTTCTTTCAACTAACTGAACAGCTATAGACGGTCAAAAATGAAGCCCACGTGTTTAAATGTAGAGAGGTATACGACAAATCGGTTAGACGATATCAAAGGAAATTGTAGCAAAAAACTCATGGCGAGCCTGGTCTAATTAACAGTATTGGCGGAGGACTTCAAAATCCATTGCTAATATAGTTTTCCTTTCTATGTGATATCTTCTTTTCTGTATCAAAAAAAAATAAAATAATATATAACACATTTCATTTAGCTTTTCGATCCTAATGAATCATATCACTTAATGATACTATTGACAGTTAACATTTGACCACCCACAGTTTGTATTCAAGCTCCACCTATACAAAGTTTTTTTTAAAAAACAATTAAAGACATACACATAATAATAAACATATTTTAGTGGTGAAAGAGTTCATTATTATTGTCCATGATAGTGGTCGGATGGTAAGAGAAAAGAGATGTGATGCTAACATGTTTGTTCAATTCATCTACTGATCAAAACTAAATTATGTTATTTATGCACTGTAATTATATATTTAAGATTGTGATATGTATTAAAATACAAATCAATTAATAATTAAAAATAGTAATTATCCTTTTTAAAAGATAGTAGTTATTCTTTTTTAAAAATTCAATCGTAATTGTAAAAAAGCATTAAAAAGGAAAAGCTGTTTTTTCTTAGAAAATAGTAATTATCCTTTTATATAAATTTAACACTAATTTTCATTCTTTCAAATAATAACAAAAGGATAATTGTACAGAAAATAAAATAGTTATTTTCCTTTTAAAAATAGTAATTATTGTTTAAAAATAATGTAATTGTAAAAAACCTTAAAAAGAAAAAAAAATAAGAAAAGATAATTGTAGAAAATAATAACTATCCTTTTTTAAAATAATAATTATCTTTTTAAATAAGACTAAATCGTATTTCTCTTAATAAAAAGATTAAACCCGAAGGAAAATTAATTTAATGCTAATTAAATTAAACACAATTTTATATAATTTTTTTGTATCAATTTGGTTGTTGAACATTATATATTTCTATCAATTGATTGGGTATTTGTAATGAATTTTGTTTGAAATAACATTATTGTATAACACAATTTTGTTACAGATGTAATCGTATATATAAATAATAAGAAGAAAATAGATGTTTGTAATAAAACACCACATGACCTCTGAAATGTTATTCTAATTTTATTATTAGAAATATATATTTTCCAATTTTAATAATATTAAGAAGTTTTTAGCTATAAAATAAATCTCACACAATTTATACAAAAAAGAATTCTAAATCTATAATAAAATTATTTATTATTTTATGTTTTTCATTAAATTAAAACATCAAACAAAATTTGTTGCAACGCACGGGCCTTATCTAGTATGGACATAAATCCATGTTTCCGGATTCATTTGTATATTTGGAGAGAAATTTTATTATTAGACTGAACCTCTGTTTGAAGATTAGTCTAGGACTCTAGGCTCATCTCCCGAGATACATTAGGATTAATTACAAAAAAAAAGAGGTGATTAATCTCAAAGAAAGGTCTATTAGGTATGATTCTATTATTGGTTTCAGAGTCAGGTCCGGTCATAAGCTATACCGGATGAAACATTAGTTTTGGCCCTTAATTTTTTTTAGACCCCTAAATCTAATAAAAAAAATTTAGTTAAAATCGTTAAAATATGGCCTTAGATTCCCAAAATTTTAGAATCAGCCCTGTTCAGAGTTGACTTAGTCTAATATATATTTATCATGTTTTATAGACTTAATTGAAGAGAAATCGCCGAAACTAAAAACCATGAACTGTGGATCGAATTTCAAATTTTGTACGGTCTCGACTCGGAAACTCTTATCTTTATAATTTCCTAAATATGATATTTCACCAAAGAGGATAGGTCATCCAAAAAATTCTAGAAGAGAACAAACTTTTATTCAGCGTTTTTTCTTGTAAAAGCATTACGTCATTGACGACGTTATCCTACATAACGATTATTAGCCCACGTGATAATATTTCAAGTTTCTTATCAATAGGATTAATAGTACTTTAATATTTTTATAAGTTTTTTGTTCTTTTATCCAAAGCGTTGACTATACTCTGGACAAAGAAAAGAAAAGAAACAAATGTAGATTGCTAGAAGCTCAGGTATGTCGACTACCGTTCATGTGTTCATAATAATATCTCAAAATTTTGATTTCTGAAAGCTGAAAAGTCGTGGTACATGATTAGAAAATAAACCATTTATATTTGATTATCAAAATCATCAAACTGCAACTAATATGAAATACAATTTAACACTCATTTAAAAATCAAAGTGATGTAGTATATTCACTGGAAAACTAATCAGTCTTCAACCAAAATAATAACTAATATTTGCACTACATATCACCTATAATTCAGTTGGATTTTGAATTTTTGATTAGAGTTTTGATATTTTGATCAATTAATAATTCATTATTATTATTACTTTACTTTTAACTCACGTAAAATGCTGGATAAAATGTCTTTTTTTTTTCAAAAAAAAAAATGCTGGATAAATGCCTAGCATAGCAACCTATCGAAATGATTAGTTAGTGTTGTATTTGACCCAAAAAAATGACTAGTTAGTGTTGTCATTGTAGACTAATTGATCTAGAAATCGAGAATCACTCTCTAGATTTTTTAGCTTGTCTTATTTGAAAAAAAAAAACACAGACTATCTAGGGAAATTGCACCTGGTGACTTAGAAAAAAATCAAATTAATTAACTAAACCAAAATCTTATCCTCTCTCATCTCTTTCTTCCTATCTCTCTCTAGTCTTCTCTCTAGAAAATTAATTATTATTATTTCTGTTATTTCACAAAAAAAAACAAGTATCTAAAGACTAAAAATAATGATTAGAGTGAGGAAAACAATTCACATTAGAATTGGTAATCTAATATTTTGTATTAGTCACATCTGAAATATATATCCAGTATAACATATAGGTCAATGACAAATAAGACAAACAACAAACAATTGTATTTTATCAAGAGAAAAACAACAAATTATTGTACGAATAATAGATCATGAGATTTGTTTTATGGCTCTTAAATCATGATTGATGACAGTACTGTTTAGGAATATCCGTATATATTATAAAGTTTAGAAAATATTTTTTATAAAAATAATCATAATCTCATACAATCCCCCATGGCACGTGTCTCCAATTGGGCAAACTGGTTTAGTTAATCTATTATTTTTTATGTTTCAGTGTCATTTTATATTTATGCACATATATTAAAAAAATAATTTTACATATTTTATATATAAAAAAACTACCAATACACCTAGTCATATTTCTTATAACATTTACTTTATAAGAAAAAAATTTCTATACAAGGACACTATAATATAAAACAGAGGGAGTAAGAGATTCTGTAACTGAAATATTTTTTTATGAATGAAATTATGTGAAATTAATCATTCATGAAATTCCAGAAATAATTTACCTGTTAAATGGAAAATAAAAAAAAATTGATTTCACATATTTCTGTCATTCTGTGGGTTAACACTATAAATTATTTTGAAAATTATTCATGATAAAAAAGAGGAATGGAAAGAATGAATGAAATGAAATGATTCAAATACAATTAAATATAAATATTTTTGACACGATATATTGCCTTAAGCTCATAGTAATTCATAGTTTCACCAGTCGACACGATACATTTTTGTCCTTGTGTCCCAAAAAATAATAATAATAATTTTCACACGTTTCATTAATAAAGAAAGAGAGATTGCTTTCATCTTCTAGAGCCGATTTCTGGATTCTCCTCCACCACAATTTACCCTTCTTTTAAAGTCCTTCCATCGATCAACTTTTTTTATTATTATTTATCACAAAATCCTCTCCTCTCTAAAACGCGTCTCACATGAGCAAGAAGCAATACATCAAAACAAAGGATATGAACAAGAACAAGAAGGAAGTGAATATCGAGACAAAGAAAGGGTCCACGATGGATGAGTGGCCTGAGCCCATCGTGCGAGTCCAGTCCTTAGCCGAGAGCAACCTCTCCTCTCTCCCCGACCGCTACATCAAACCAGCCTCTCAACGTCCCACCACGATAGAGGAGGCTCCTGCCGCGACCAACATACCAATCATAGACCTTGAAGGACTCTTCTCCAAAGAAGGGTCGGCAGATGAGGCCATCATGGCTCAGATATCCGAGGCTTGCCGTGAGTGGGGGTTCTTCCAGGTGTTGAACCATGGTGTGAAGCCAGAGCTGATGGACGCGGCTAGAGAGAATTGGAGAGAGTTTTTCCATTTGCCGGTTAATGAGAAAGAGACTTATAAGAACTCACCAAAAACCTATGAAGGCTATGGAAGCAGACTAGGAGTTGAGAAAGGAGCCATTCTTGACTGGAGTGATTATTATTTTCTCCATCTTCTTCCTCCTCGTTTGAAAGACTTCAACAAGTGGCCTTCTTTTCCTCCCACCATTAGGTTCATCCTCTATTCTTTGATAATTTTCATGTTTTTTTTTTTTTACTTTTTACTTTTTGGAGAATCTAGGAAGTTACCAAAAAGTTAGTTGGTTTTTTTCTTTTGAGCAAAGTTAGTTGTTTTTCTTTACTGTTAAAATGTAGGGAACAAACGGTACGAATTTGAGAAATAGTACTTTTAGTTTATTGGGGAATGTGAGGAGAATCTCTTTATTTTACCATAGAATTTTGTGATAGGTTCTGTTGGAATCACCAAAAACAAAAACAAAAAGTACAAATTTGGAACTTGATTCAAAGATTATTTAATTATTTTATATATTATTTTTAAATAGAGGAGTAATCGATGAGTATGGGAAGGAAGTAGTGGACCTATGCGGGAGAATCATGAAGGTATTATCGTTAAACTTGGGATTAAAGGAGGATAAGTTTCAAGATGCTTTTGGAGGTGAAAACATTGGAGCATGTTTGAGAGTTAATTATTACCCGAAATGCCCTCGACCAGAGTTGGCTCTAGGTCTCTCCTCCCACTCTGATCCTGGTGGTATGACTATTCTATTACCGGACGATCAAGTTTTTGGTCTTCAAGTCCGTAAAAATGACATGTGGATTACCGTCAAGCCACATCCTCATGCGTTCATCGTCAATATTGGTGATCAAATTCAGGTAAACTAAGTAATTTTCTTTTTAGAATTTATATCAATATTTTAAAACGTATATAAACAGATGTTAAAATAATAAAAATAATTGGAGAATAAAAATAGATATATATATATATATATATATATTAAAATTATAGATATATAATGGAATAAAATACCATATGTATATCTAAAAAAGAAAAAAAAAATTAATCAACATTTACACCAAAAAAAAAGAAGAGAAAATAGGTAAAATAGTAGTATATATACTACAAACTGTAATAAAATGTTTGCACACCTAATATTTTAAAAAGAAATAGATAATTCTCCTTGTTTTATTGAAAAAAATCGGCTATTAATAAAAAGACAAATGTCGAATTAGTTATTTGACAACGAACGAAGAGTATCTAAGGTATAGTTCCACGTTTTAGTCATGTTTAAAATGCAAGTATGATAAACAGTTACCACTTGATACCAAAATAGCTTTTTAAATTTTAATTTATTATGTCAATATTCCTACAATAGAAATTGCGTCCTTGTAGATCTCTGTCAACCTGTTTTTGTGTAAAACGACAATTTTTCCAAATAAAGTAATCATCAATTATAATTGTTTTGAAAAACTTGGGTGGCTGTCCTTGTTTAATACGAAACAAATAGTACAGCAATAATCCATTGCGCACATGTTTGTGTTTGGTTGCCCATGTTACGTTTTTTTGGACAAATGTATACTAAACCGGAGACTTATCAAAAGATTGTTCTAATCTTATATTCTAAACCGGCCACTTTTAATCTTTTATTATAAACTGGTATAAATCTTAGAACCAAAACTGATGTGTGTGCGGTAATAAAATTGCAGATACTAAGCAACGCAGCATACAAGAGTGTGGAGCATAGAGTGATAGTGAACTCAGAGAAAGAAAGAGTTTCACTTGCTTTCTTCTACAATCCTAAAAGCGATATTCCAATCCAACCATTACAAGAACTTGTATCCACTCATAATCCTCCTTTATATCCTCCCATGACCTTTGATCAATATAGACTCTTTATCAGAACTCAAGGTCCACAAGGCAAGTCTCATGTTGAATCTCTTGTTTCTCCCCGTTAATTGTTTTCTCTTCCTATAAAAAAAAATTAATGTTTTGGTTGTTTCATCAATTTAAATCTGACTTGTATGTGTACAATCTTTCAATTTACAAAGGATCTGATTTACCTTCAAGTAAATAAATATTGAATGATGATATATTTATACAATAACATTTCTTATACTATGTGCCGAATGTTAGAACCTAATATTTTGCAAGAGATGTGAACATAGTTTAACAATAGAATATATAAAATCTATCATTATCATTCGCACCTTGTTTAGTTTTGTTTAATCTGTCGCCATGTTTGAAAAACCTGACTGATAGTGACCAAAGTATAATTAATTAGCGTATAAAGAGAAGACAAATGTATAGTTGAACTCTAACGTCAAGATAATCTATCAATAGTGCTTAATCAACTAGTTTCACACCAATGACATATAAATTCAATAAATAAAAAGACTAAACCTGGTATATTATATATAAATGAGGGAGATGGGCATCCTTTTCACTTTGTCAATGATGATCATACATTGTATATTTACTGCGATTATAAAAGCTTGAGAGATTCAATATTACTGCAATTGTAGATTGAGAGGATTAGTCGTGAGTAAGAATATTGTGTGGACATAAATAGTCCAACATCAAAAAGACGTCTAGTATCTCTCATTCCCATATGGATTACCTTATTCCTGTGGATTAATCATTAGATTCAGTCTGTCAAACAATTGAACTATAAATAGGATATTGGGACTTATATAAAAATAATAATAGTATATAGTATTAAATGAGAATTATAAGCATGTGCATTTTTCAAGTGGGTGGGTACTGGGTAGGCACCACAAAGTCTTCTGACAGCATATAATCTAATTTAGAAAAGTGTATACTGTAAAATAGTATATAGAAAATGCAAGTTGCATTTCTGTTCACACTATGGACAGTTGCCTCTCTTTAATGAATTGGATGACTGAACATGTTTTTATAAAACGTTTGAATTGATCATAGTGGAGGGAAGGGAAAACAAAATATGAAAGATGAATGGAGTTTGTTGCAAGAGTATCAACAACCTTGCTCTAAATTATAACCAGTATGAGTGTACATAATCACAACAGCTCTAAGACTTAGAGCATGATTATTGCAGGTCTCTTAAGCTAGGTTCCTTAGCGTACAGTCCCTTAGCTTTTAACTGAAAACGCTAAGGGACGTTCCTTATATAAGGGATTTAAGGAACGTCCCTTAGCAATTTCAGTTAAAAGCTAAGAGACCGTACGCTAAGGGATCCAACTTAAGGAACCTGCAATAAACATGGTCTTATAACCACTTGACTACTACGTACAGCCACTTGGTGGTGAGTTTGGTTGCGTCAGCCTTTTATTAGGCATATTCTACATGGGCCTGCCCCATACTAATCTGAAGCTTGCCTTTCAAGATACTTAGCTTATTTAACTTACACTACTGAATAAAGATTTATACTTCTCAATGCACATTGCATTTGTGACACAATAGTTACTGGAAAGTATCTTTAGAAACTCTATTGTTGGAGGCTAATAAGAGAAATCAACAAGATTCAAGTGTCAGAGTTGTATATGTTTCGTTATTTTTGTGCTTTTGATATGAGTTCTTGAAACAGATAATACAAAATACCTTGTTGTTTAATACCTAACCTTGTGAAAAAAAAAAAAAAAAGGTGAAGCTCTCTCACCCTCTATCTATGTACACCCCTCATTGAGTTTACTTAAACCGTGTTTGGATTTGTTTTCTGAATCCTTGATTGGAGTAACTGTCCTGGATAGTATTCCTTCACTTTTTCATCAAGAGTTGGGATATCATTGATCTTCTCGAATAGACTTTCCCTGCTCAATGAATATATCAGCAATACAGCAAGAAACCATATGTCAAAAAAAGGATGATATCTAGTTAGTTACCTGTCATGATGACTAAGGTCAACACTGAAGAAGAAAGCAAGAGAGAGCAACCAAGAATCAGAGTGTTCAGCTACAAACGTCACCCAATCAATAGTACTCTTACTATCTCTTGCGTGGTTGATTCCAACCGCTGGCTCGGGAAGATTAGGAGGGAGCACCATGCATTCTTCTTTCACGTCCCATGTCCCATCCGGGTATCCGTATAAACACAGATTCTCCTTATAACCTATATAGCACAAGAAAAATGCAAGGCAGAGGTATTCAACACAAGTTAACATAACAGAGAGAGGAGCTAATGTATAGAGTTTATGTTTACCCGGATCGCATAAGAGGTATAAAGTTCCAACATCTGGTAAACACAGGCAAGAAGAAGAAGCAAGAACAAAGATTAAAGAAAGATTACGTAAAAAGATCATAAAATCTAGGGTTTAGGAAAAGAATGAAGTTTCGTTTTATACCTGTACCAAAAGCTCGAAGCAAGGCGACGCGACGTAGTCTATAATATATGAAGATATCTTCAACGGTTCTTGGGATGTAGTCATCGCTCATTGCTTGTGAAGAAGATATTACACGACGGTGCATGTCGTCATTTTCTGCAGAAGAAGAAATTACACGACGGAACATGTCGTCGTTTTGATGGCGAAGAAGAGGATACTACGTATAATGGTGTTTGAGATTGAAGAGGTCAGCATCAATGGTTTCAAAACCCCCCCCCAGTTCGTACGGAGAGAGATCGTTATTAAGTAGGAGAGTGTTTGGCAACAGAAGTTATGCCTTGCGTTAGACTCAATGTTTTTCTTGGGCCTCTTATACGTGTAGCCCATCATACTACAGGCCCATCTAATCTGAAATTTTGTATATATAGTTTTTGAGTAATTTTCAAACAATTGTGTTATGGATCCACAACACTCATATATGTACTAGTTTCAAGTTTTGTTTAACATTTCTCTTTTTTTAGTACTAAAGTCCTTTAACCTTTCGAAAGATCTCAGACAACAACTCATATACAAAAAAAGATCTCTAAACTCCAATGACAGTCACAGACCAAGTGCATAAGAAGTCTATGATAAGGATTTGATAGATTGGGCTCTCAGGGTTTGATGTATTCTCGAATGAAGTCTTGGATTTGAACAGTTTCTCCATTGAGTCCAGATGCTTCAGCGACAGTGACTTTGTTACCGCAATGCGAGAAGGAGAACACTTCTCCTTCGATTCCGATTGTGAAGTCATTGGCTATGTCAGCTGTAGATACTGCACTCCTTGAAGCCCTTAGTTTCTCACTGACGGCAAGAAGAAAAAAAGAAAGATAATTAAGAAATGATTAAACGAGAGAAGATTGAGTTGTTGAGAAAATTGAAAAAATCTTACATTTCTTTCTCCATCTGCTTCCTGATGAACTCCTTGGTGTGTGCGGTGAGTTTATCTGTCTTGTTACAGCAAAGGAGGACTGGTATCTTCTTCTTGACAACGTTGGCATTGGTCAGAATGTCGTATAGGTACCTAATCAAACCATGGCAAATGCCTCATGTGTTAAGATTGTGTGTGTGAATATGTGTGTACGAGTGAGAAAAGAAAGTTACTCTGAAGCTGCACGACAGTTTGGGAGGAACTCCAAGGCGTCTACAACAAAGACAATGGCAGCTGCTTGGGGCAAGAACTCTTCTAGCTTAGGTCGAAGCCGAGAGTGCCCAGGAACATCAACAAGATGAACAGGCTTGATTTTTCCTTTCTGTCACACAGAGAATACAAGAGACGTGGATTAGGAATCTGTTAATACATGCACCACATATGTTTTCTTAGGACAGGCCAAAGGTAAGAATCTTTACCTTAGAGTTTTCAGTGTGGAAAATGAAAGTGCCTTCATTGGGTTCCATTGATGTAACAGTGCCCTGATGAGATGATCCATCTCGGAGCTGCCAATAAAACAATGATCATGTTATATAACAGCCAAACAATCACCCTTTGTCATCTACGCTGACTTGGCCGTTAGTGACACTTAACAAAACTAAATTACATCTCATAAGTAACGTGAAGCCCAAAAACACTCACTTGATAGAAGAGCACAGTCTTTCCACTTCCGGTTAGACCAGAAAGAAGCACAGTGTTGGATTTGGTGCGTCTCACCAATCGAACTGCATAAACCAGCAAAAACGACAAGTTTAACAACAACATAATCAACATCAGTTACGTAATAATCAAAGAAAAGTATTTGCATAAACCCTCAGAAAATATAATAATAAATATAATCACATATACAAAAAAAAAATCAAGCAAGAAAAACTATTGAAAAACATGCTAAACCCTCACAGATATATAAAATTATTATAATCACATATACAAAAAAAAAATCAAGCAAGAAAAACTATTGAAAAACATGCTAAACCCTCACAAATATATAAAATTATTATAAATCACATATACAAAAAAAAATCAAGCAAGAAAAAAAATTGAAAAAACATGCTAAACCCTAACATTTTACTAATCAATGTGACGGTTACATAACTTTCAAAACTAACAATCAGTGAACACGAGATGAAGAAAGTGTGGTGTCTGTCTGCTACATACATGATAAGAGTAGCAAAACGGTTGTGAACAAGAGAACACCAATGGCTGCATAGAGCTGATTCGGTGGTATCTTCTGAAGATACTCAATGCCTTGATTCCACCACTGCTCCGCCACGATTTTCAGATCTTCCAACTTCTCCATCTCCTTTGCTTATATACAACCTAAAAATCCAGAGATAAATGTCAAATCACCCCTAAACATCATCCCTTTTTTACGAATAGATAATGCCTAAACCCTACATTTGATTCATTTGCTTCAACCGGATCTCGAAAATTACATTATAGATTCCAATCAAATTTTATTCAACAGATGAGACTACAAAAGTTCACAGAGAAAGGAAACTGTTAGATGAAGGAGATGGAAACGCACCGACTAGGGAGGCGGGATTGGAATGCCACAAAGATCACTGTGGAGAGGAGAATGACAGACGACGGTGGAAGTGGAGAAACCACGGCGACGATTATTTAGAGTCTAGATCTTTTTTTAGAACGTTTTAAAAAGAAAAAGAATTTAAATGGGCCGAGAAAAAAGCCCAGCCCGTTCAGTTATGATGACGTGTCTATTGAGAAGTTGAGAATTTACGCGCGCGACGTCGTTACATTTGGAACCATTATGAAGCAGAACAAATTTAAAGTGATGGTAATTTTTGTCCAGCGCTCTAGAGCCATAAGGAGCAAAGCGAAACAAAGTTAAATAAAGGGGCTGTTCGTTTCTCCATTTATTATCTCCGTTCAGCTGATCCATCTATGTGATCCATCTAAATGATCCATCCAGATTTTAGAGATTGTTCGTTTTTCCGTCTAGATGAGTCATCTAAATGAACCATTTGAATGAATTTCATGTTTGTTTCTTTTTTTTTTTATTTCCATTCAAATGAGTTTGGTAAACAAATTACATATATACCCTTGCTTTGATTTAATCATATGTTTGCTATTAATTATAACTATACTAATTACTATTATTTAGTCTAAAATATATTTAAACTAAATCAACCTCCAACAATGCGGGAAAATGCATTTTTGCTGTTTTGGCGGAAAAACGAGATTTTTTGGATTTGGCGAGAAAACGAGATTTTTCAGTTTTTAGGGAAAACGAGATTTTGTGATTTTGGCGGGAAAACGAGATTTTTTGGATTTGGCGAGAAAACGAGATTTTTCAGTTTTTAGGGAAAACGAGATTTTGTGATTTTGGCGGGAAAACGAGATTTTGTGATTTTGGCGGGAAAACGAGATTTTTGGATTTGGCGGGAAAACGAGATTTTTGGATTTGGCGGGAAAACGAGATTTTTCGGTTTTTTAGGGAAAACGAGATTTTTCGGTTTTTTTAGGGAAAACGAGATTTTTCGTATTTGGCGGGAAAACGAGATGTTTCGGATTTGACGGGAAAACGAGATTTTGTGATTTTGGCGGGAAAACGAGATTTTCGGATTTTGGCGGGAAAACGAGATTTTTCGGTTTTTAGGGAAAACGAGATTTTTGGGATTTGGTGGGAAAACGAGATTTTTGGATTTGGCGGGAAAACGAGATTTTTCGGTTTTTAGGGAAAACGAGATTTTTCGGTTTTTTAGGGAAAACGAGATTTTCGGATTTGGCGGGAAAACGAGATGTTTCGGATTTGGCGGGAAAACGAGATTTTGTGATTTTGGCGGGAAAACGAGATTTTCGGATTTGGCGAGAAAACGAGATTTTTCGATTTTTAGGGAAAACGAGATTTTTCGGATTTGGCGGGAAAACGAGATTTTGTTGGTTTTTTCAGTTTTCGTGTGTCACGGAATAATTTATGTTTAAATTTGTAATTTATGAATTATAACAGGGGCATAATAGACATTATATCATTTTGAATGAACCATTTTCATTCAAATGATCCAAATTCGTTCAGCTGAATGAACTTTAAAATTAAGCCTAAATTTCCAAAAATCATTCAAATGGATCATCTGAATGAGTTGTACTTTTTGTGTCTAAACGAACAAAAAGCTCATCTCCATTCGAATGGATCATTTAAACGAAGAAACGAACAGCCCCAAGATCTCATGCATGCTCTCTTCTTCTACTTAATTCAAGTTGCGGATAAGCCACCATCACGATTCACGACGCTTCACGAGGATGGGAAACCGTTTCTGTGTTCTTGTAGTCGGGAAGAACACCATCTTGTCTTTCTCTTCAGAAACCCAACTGCTCATAAAATTAACAAAAAATTAAACCAAGTCATTCGTCTTATTAGCCTTTCCATTAGGGCTATTATCTTGTATGTCAAGGTTTTAATTTACCTGAAGCTAGTCACTAGGTGGTGAAGGAAAACAGAGATTGCAACCCTAGCCAGCTCGTAACCGGGACATATTCTTGGCCCTCCACCAAACGGTGTGAACACTTTAGAAGGGCTTGTTGATGTTACCGAGTCGCTCTGTTCATCAAAATCAAGAAATGCAAAGATAAGCTCTAAATCAAGGTCAAGAAATGCAAAATGGTACAAAAAAAAAAATTAACCTGCCACCTCCAAGGGTTGAAATTGCGAGCGTCTTCGAAGTTGTTTGGGTCTAAATGAACCCCTCTAAACGATAAGAACACCTTCCACCCTTTTGGAATTTTATAACCTGTTTTTTTTTTTTTTTTAATTTTCATGTATGAATGTTTTGGCATATCTGAATCTTGTAATTAACTGCTCATTTTCATTTCAAAGTTAGTATATATTTTACCATTGATCTCAACATCCGTCATTGCTCGCCTGAAAACACCACCGATGACGTTAGCTACTCTCAGAGTCTCGTTAACCACCTGAATCACAAATCATTATTGTAATGGATTAGTGAAAAGGGACCACAAGACTAGAGCTAATAAAGCTTTTTTAAGTAAGAACACGCACACATTGTGTGAATGTCATTGACTTGTAATCACTCCATTCAAGACTCCCGGAATCACTCTTCCTTGCTCTAATCTTTTCATGCTCTTCCTGTTTATTTTAACCAAGCAAATACCAACTCAACCAATAATAAAAGAAGAAAAAAATGTAAACCAACAAATTTATATCAAGTTCAGTTTTTTTTTTTTAATCTCTATAATATTATTTGAGAAGTCAGTTTCCTACGTGTCGCGCTCACGTTAACTCTCGCGATGGTTGATTACATAGATACCCTTAATGAATTATTATATTTTAAGATTATTATTAATCTTTTTATTTAGTTTTCTTTTTACCTTTTTCCAAATAACATATATAATAAAAAGGAAATATTTCTAATTTTTTTTTAAAAAATTAAAAACGAAAATATATGTATATAATATGACTTTATTAAAAAGGAAAGTTGACAAAATAGTAATACGACCATTAATATATATTTTTAAATAACATAAAATATATTTTCAAAATAATAAAAATCTATATGTTCATGACCATTCAAAAATTTATCAGTTACATTTTTTTCTAATATTTTTAAGAAATCATCATATAATTTGATAAATATTATGAAAATACATGTATATTTAAGCGATAAATAAAAATAATTTGATTTGACTTAACTCAAATAAAAAGTAATTATACTTCAATTTTAATTTAAAAATATATTTAACTCAATATGCTCACAAAATGAATGACTTGACTAATCTAATTTATATCCAAAATTAAACATCAAACTACAATAAGAACATATAATTTTAAATAATAATAATAATCTATTTAATTTTATACATATAAATTAGAGGTTGACTCAAAGTATATTAAAAAGAAAAAGAAAATATTAACCAATTATAGTTTAATTATTTTGTAGAATTTATATATATGCATGAGACTTCAAAATATTATCATTATATTACTTTATGTAATTTTGAATCAAACACTTCAGATTATTTTTTATTTCATTTTAAGCACAATATATATTAAGTTACACATAACTTAACTATAATATATTTACATATCTAAGACAATAACCAACCGAAATGAAAATAAGAAAATTAATCAAAGTTTTATTATATTTAGAATAAAAAATAGTATAGCTGAATTCGAAAAATAGATATTATTCCATATACCAAATTGATAACCAAACCGACTATTGATCCAAAAAATAATTAAACCAACAGTGATATATCTAAAGTCATATGTATAATTAGAATAATATAATATTTATTAATATAAATTATACATATAAATTTATTCAAAATTAAAACTAAAACTAAAACTAAATAGCAATTAATTATTATAAAACTTTACTTTTATGAATATTCATACCCGTGCATGAGCACGGGAAAATCACCTAGTATAATTTATATCACAAGTCCAACACACTTTGGCTTATATTAAGCGACTATTAAAACATCCTTACCTTGACATCAACAAATAATCATTAAAAAAAAATTGATATATTTATAAAGATTTTTTTCCAATAAGATAAGCCCCTTTTTCTACCCTAAAACCAAATAACACATGCGCAGCTTGTCCTAAAATATTGGTTTGCATGCAGTAACACGAACATGCATATACGTAAAGAGATAAATACCTTGAGTTGAGCAAGAGCAAGAGGAGTTTCGGTGAGAAACTTAACGGCGAGTGTCATGATCGTAGGTGTTGTTTCATAAGCGTCCACGAGTATAGCCACAAAGAAATCGACAATCTCTTCATCAGAAAAGCCATCCTCCGCCGCGATTAACGCCGCTAGCATATCTTGTTTTCTCTCTGCTCCTTTCTCCTCCTCCCTCCTCTCCATAATCACCGCCGTCAACGCCTCCGCAACCTTCCTCCGCGCCTTAAAAAATACAAATATATATTAAATTAGTCTAAAATAATTAAAAAGGGTAATTAAGCTAATTAATTAGTTAAAAATACTTTGATGGCTTTGCGGTAAGTGGTGGAGAAGAGAGGGTGAGAAAGAGAGAAGAACCCTTCGATAACAAGATGATACTCTTTCCTTAAATTCTCACTCCACTCCCCTGGATCATAGCTCGTTAGCTGCTTCACTGCTACGTCAAACGTCATCTGCATCATCATCATCAATCGTAATACATCATCCATGCATATTAGCAAAAAACAATACAAGTCATTTGACCAAAACCGGTATAAATTTCATCCGCTTTAAATAATTATTATAAAAAGTGCCATTTTTTTAAAAATTAACATAAATTGTTTATTGTTTATAACTATGCATGCCATTTATTTAACGTGTTACCTTTTTGGCTTCGTCCATGAGGAAAACACGAGAAGACCAAGAACCGAGATTAAACCGGACTAACCGGTCAATATCAAGCAAGAGATGGTCTTTCATGACGGAAGCATTAGCAAAGCTCATGGTGAAAGAGTGCATACGTTTATGCAAAGAACCTTGCATACGAATCAAAGAGTGTTTCCCCATAAGATTACTTATAGAAGCTGGATAAGAGCACTCAAATAGCTTCCCTTCGTTCTGTAGAACAAACCGGTTCGTTTCCGCATCAGCAGAGAAAACCGTCGGTTCACCAAACAGATGCGTCGTGAAAACCGAACCGTACCGGGCCACTCTCTCGTCGATGAAAGGCTCAGGGTCCTCCGTTTTGTAAGCTTTGATCAGCTGCAGAGTCTCACCTATAAAAGGAAGCCCGAGACTTCCTGGAGGGAGTCCCATCCGCCGGTGACGGGTGCGGCGAAAGAGGAGGAGGAAAGCGGCAGCGACGGAGGAGATGAGGAGGACGAAGACGGTGAAGTAGAAGGCCATGATGATGATGAAATGATGTTAGAGAGGATATAGTATAGGGAGTATTTATGAAGAGGGAGTTTTATGCATGAGTTAAGACCTTTTTTTGCATTCTTCTTCATTTTATTTCTCTAATATTAAATAGCATTTATTCCATTAATGTAATGAATTGTTGAATAAGGAATAAGTATTTTCTTTTAAAAAAATTTCCCCTTTATATCATCAGTCAGATTCAGTTTCTATTTGCTTGGTATCTGTGGACATTTTTTTCAATGTTCCCAAAATATAGATATAAGGTATTGTCTAAAACACTGACTACATTAGATTTAGATTTAAGATATTGTCAAAAACTAGCATATATTACTAGCTTTGCTGCATATATTAGATTTTATGGAAATATAATTATAGTTTTATGATATTCTAGCTTATGTAATGTATGTATAGAAATATTTTATGTATATATGATGGTATTTACTAACAAATAAATAATTCATACATTTTTAATATCTACCAAACATATAAGAAACAAAACTAGAGATATGGAGGAAATAAATACAAGAAATGGGAAATCTAGCTAGTTTACTTAACTTCAAGCTCTAATACTAGTGTCTTTGTAAGAGTTAAGAATTACGAGTTCGAAATATCCGAAGTATAGCTTACAGTTTTTCAACTTATTACATTACGTGCAGCTTGTCACAATTCTTGTGAGAATTCTACAATTGTCTTTGTGGTACAATTTTTCTTTTAAATGCAAATCCAAAATCAAGAAAAAAAAGAAAGCGTGTTCTGCATGTAACTGTTATACACACGGTTCGAAGCTCAAAACAGCCGTGTTGCAAACTCATTTTTTAACAAAAGCGGATTCAGCCAAGTCGATGGCTCGGGCAAGACCAGCGGCTTTGTTCTGGCACTCGCGATGCTCGTCTTCCGGGTCACTGTCAGCCACTACACCTGCTCCAGCTTGAAGATAAGCCACCCATTCACGGCGTTTGCTAGCATCTTTGTAAGAGTACATTGTATTGTATTGACTTGCTGTCGGAAAAACTATTGTTCTTAGGGATAAAGCTATGTCCATGTCACCAGTGAACGATACTCCACCAAAACCTCCACTGTATGGTCCACGCCGTGTAGGCTCGAGTTTATCGATTAGCTCCATGGCTTTTACCTTTGGTGCGCCACTAACTGTTCCCACTGGTAGAGCCGCACGTAGTGTGTCCCAGCAAGATAAATCATCTTGTAACTCTCCTGTCACCTGCACATAGAACTCAAAATGATAAGGAAGATACTTAATTATTTGATCCAAGAGGTTATTAGGTGATTAACAATTACCGTGGAGCTTATATGCATGACATGGGAATAACGTTCGATGTTCATAAGTTTTTCCACTTTCACCGAGCCGTATTTTGCAACCTTTCCAACATCGTTGCGACCGAGATCGACCAACATGATGTGCTCAGCACATTGCTTTTCATTCTCTAGCAGCTCCTTCTCTAATCTCTTATCTTCCTCCTCTGTTTTCCCTCTCCTGCTGGTTCCTGCTAATGGCCGGTTCACTATCTTGTTCTGCTTCAAAAGTGAATATAAAAGTTAAGCTTCAATGCTTCATCGGAATAGTAACGATATCTCCTAGTACTATTGCCACTTGAGATAGAGATGCTTACCTGCTTTACTTTGGTTAGAATTTCTGGACTTGATGCTACCAAAATGCATCCTCTAGCCTGAAAACATATAGGTTAAAAGCATTAATTGTTATCCACCGCAAGAACAAATACGTAGTTGTAACAGAACAGTTTTCTCCGTTGCAGACCTGCAAATAACCCATATACGGACTTGGATTCACAACTCTTAGAGCTCTATAAACCTCAAAGGGGTCTGCAAATGTTCTCCTTTCAAAACGCTGACTCAACACAATCTGGAATATGTCTCCTGCAAGTATATGTTCTTTAGCATTGACCACAGCCTCCTTGTACTCTTCGCGTGTCACGTTTGAGTTTTCCAGAGCTGGCCCAAATTGTCTCGTCTGAAGATTCACGTTACCTGCAGCCAGCTTTGGCCTGTTGAGATTCACAAAGAACAAAAAAAAAACAACGTTCAGAATCGTAACAAAAAAAAAACTCACAAACTAAATCAACGACAAAGAGTAACTTACGGCGCAATATCGTGCAACTTGGATACCAAATTCTCCAAATGTTGCAGTCCATTACTGTATGCCGTCTCATAGGGAATGGTCGCATCTAGTCTAATCCAGTGGATAACATATGCTTTCTGTATAAAGGGAACCAACCTCTAATTACCAAACTTGGAGACTCCACAAGTAATCACACAATACTGATAGTAACAAAAGTATTACCTTCTCCACGTGATCAAATACAACTACATCGTCATAAAGACCAAGATGCATGTCTGGCAAGTTCCTATCATCCTCAGGGGCCTTTGAAAATGGAAGTTTCCTTTTTTCTACGTAGCGAACTGTGTCGTACGAGAAGAAACCAACCCATCCGCCTATAGATGATAAATCAAATTTATTAACAGACACCACTTTAGGATAAAGATAAAGCATGGGGAGGAAACTAAAGTCCTCAGATCAGCAAAGGAAAGTGAAATTGTAAAGCTCTCTATCTCTTTTGTCGCTTTTGAGAAACAACATGTACTTATCTACTATTTGAATCTCACGTTGAAAAAGGTAAGATACCTAGTAAGAGGCTCAGAGTTTCATGAGTCAGAGACTTCTGCATCTCATATCGAAAACATCTACACTATTATCCCATCTTCCCAATCCATAAAACCAGTTGCTTCATACCACTAGGTTACCCAAACTAGCAAGTGAATACCTAAAAACAATAAAGATGGATTCCTTACCACAAAACGCATCAGGAAGGTCCTGAACTAGCTGAGGATCAGGGTTCCATGACTCAGAGATTTTTCTAGGGACCTCCATTGGATCTTCAACGTATTCCTCAGTCAAGCTTCCACTTTTATGATCCATTACAATAACTTTATCCTCCTTTGCCACGATCTCCATCGCAGGCTGAGCCCCAACAACGCTATAACGACCCTATTAAGATCAAATAAACAATTAGAAACCAAAGAATATCAACTAATACAAATATAAATACAAAAAGAAGAGTCTGTCTTACAACGCTTGACATTTGAGAGCCAGGCTCAACAGACTCAAAAAGAAAGCTAGGAGCTTCACGGTCATCTTCTTTGACCAAGCAACGGTAAGCAAGCACAGGAGTGAGCTGATCCGAGAATATGCAGCGGAAAATTGGTACAAGGTTTGTGCTCTTAGAAGCATCTGCGAGCTTCTTCGTATCACTCACTGCAGAAAAAAAAACAAAATCCAAAACATCAGAACTGTTTACACACTACCTCTAAAGCTTACTCTCTGCACTTCCGGTTCCGATTCAAATATTCCGGTTCAATTCAAAAACCGAACTAACTTAAAACCAAATCACCCGAACCGAATAAACCTTAACCGCATGCCTAATCAGAAATACAGATTCAAAATGACCTTAAGAAAATCTAAACAATCCAAAACCGTTTGTTCCAAAAGAAAAAAACAATCCAAAACCGAACTAACCGAAAACCAAATTACCTGAAGAAATCTAAACAATCCAAAACCAAACAAACCGAAAACTAAATGAACCGAACCGTATAAAATTAAACAGCGTGCCTAATCAGAAATACAGATTCAAAATTACCTGAAGAAATCTAAACAATCCAAAACCGAACTAACCGAAAACCAAATTAACCTAACCGAATAAACCTAAACCGCATGCCTAATCAGAAATACAGATTCAAAATTACCTGAAGAAATCTAAACAATCCAAAACCGTTTGTTCCAAAAGAAAAAAACAATCCAAAACCGAACTAACCGAAAACCAAATTACCTGAAGAAATCTAAACAATCCAAAACCGAACAAACCGAAAACTAAATGAACCGAACCGGAATAAACCTAAACCGAATGCCTAATCAAGAAACACAGATTCGAAATGACCCGAGGAAATCCAAACAATCCAAACCCCAAAGGAAAAAAAAATTACAAATCGAAGAGCATTGATTTACACCTATTGAAGCTTCCGGAGAGACAGAGACGCATTTGATCGAACGGAGAGAGGCGGAGTTTCTTCCGGAATATCCAGAAACTGTCACAGAAGAGGAGAGTCCGCGAGAAACCGCAGAGGGGAGGAGACGGCGAGAGAAGCTCAAAGGCTTCACCGTCGCTACATGTATCGAGGAAGACATCGTAATGGATGAAAAATCGGTGGTCCACGGGCACCGGCGGCCGGAGAGATTGAAGAAGAGTCAGAGGTGAGTGGCGAATGGAAAAAACAAAGAGGATTTTCATATTTATAAAAGCATGACCATGTGACTAATTGTGGAATTTACTATAATACCCCTCACCTGTATTTTCTTACACCAGGTCACGTGCATACACTCTCTCTCTTGGTAAAGGGTAATACTGTACAAAAGAAGTGGATGACTTGGGGCTTAACCCTTTTGGGTCCAGTGGACCTGTAAAAAAAAATTCAGATTATATAAAAATATAAAAATGGAGTTTGTAAAAAATATTTTGGATTTTTTCTTTACAAAAAAAACATTTCAGATCATATAAAAATATTTTGGATTTTTTCTTTAGTAAAAAAATTGATCATTCGCGGATTGCCACGTGGACAATAGAGTCCGCAAATAGTGTAAAGATCAATCTTTAAATAATTTTTTTACGGATAGAATTATGAGATTTACAGATTATAAAATTAATATTTCTCTATGTATTTCCTTAAAGATCGGATATAATCATGGGACTTACAAATTATAAAATTAATATTTCTCTAAAGATTCCCAAAAAAATTTTGGATGGTCTAGGGTCTATTAAACAAATACTATATGATTATTTTATAAACAGCTTTACCCGATGTTGTTGAGTTAATTATAAAATATTATGAATGTAGAAACTTTGACATTTTCTTGAATTAACAACCATAGTGTATAAAATTGGAAGGTTGATTTAGCTGCTACCAACCAAAATCAAATACATCCACATGAAAACCATGTTCTTTTTGTTCATATCTATTATATCTACCTTCTCTTATTATTCCTAATCACATTTGTTACTCTAGTATCCATAAACATTCTTGGTCCTCTTTTTTTCAAGCCTCTTTCAAATATAAATGTTCTGTAACTTTGAGACCAAAACTAAAAAGTTGTAGCAGCTATTGCTCTTTTGTATTCTTATTGAGTTGTATAATGATGTGTTCCATTTCACAAGCCAATCATCAGGGAGTCTTGACCGGTGAAAGCAAATGGGTAAGGCAAACACACAAGTAAGGAGAGGAAGAGAACCAAGATTCCTAGATACACATACTTCTCATCAGGCTCGGTGATTTCATCAGCCAGGGGAGCTATTGGTCCACGCTGCAGGAAGAATATCAGCACCACCCAGTAAAATGCCACGTCACTGAACAACGCAGATAGACCCAGCAGCGCTATAGAGGCACCCGTGAGCCTTGTCGAGGCCTAAGGGAAACATTTGGAACCAAGAGTTTTAAGGATTTTGCTTTCAGAAATGGGAAAGTTCAAGTTTGAAGTTACCTTTCTACCCCAAATGGAGAAAGCGATTCTACCACCATCAAGCTCACCCGCAGGGATGCTGTTAATGCCATTGATGAGAAGTCCAGCCCACGCCCATATCACAAGTGGGTTCAAAGATATCGATGTTCCATCCTTTAGTACATCACCAAGTAAGAGCTTTGCTATAAAAGAAGGCAAAAATACTTTTAACATATTATCTTCAACATTCATCATAATAGTTTAAAAGCTACTACTTACCAATACCACCAACGAGGAAGGATTCGTGAAACACTGAAGAGTCAACTACAACGCCAATACCATCACTTGGAGGCACGACTAACCCTACAAGAAACAGAACAAAGCCCAGAGAAAAGCCTGCCAAGGGTCCTGCAGCTGCAACCTTCAAAAGATCTTCTCGTTTGGGTACGATGTTTTTGATTCTTGTTATAGCACCGAAAGAACCTATCTGCCAATCTAAAACATGTTCATCAAATGTCTACAAAACCAAATAGATGAAAAGGAAGTTTCCCTTTTAACTTTTAAAGAGAAACATTGCATCTTCACCTGCCAACTTGGAACAAAGAATGGAACACCAAGCTTTATCCCTAGGTTGTTTGCAACTAGATTGTGTCCCAGTTCATGTACTCCAAGGATAAGAGCGGTGACGAGAGCTCCTGGTAAGCCATCTTTCAACAGCTCAAGGTTGTCAAATGCTGACCTGCAATCAAATTCATGGATGGGAGGGAAAGGTTTATACATTTTGATTTTTTGAAGCATAACATGTTTTGGAGAATACATGGTTTTAAGAAGTTCTTACAGTAAGTCGGATTGCAAGGCGGGTACATTACGGAGAAACAATGTAAACAATGCCACCAATCCGAAAGAACCAGCAGCAAACCATTCAGGAACAGCTGCATTTGTAATTGTATGTAGAACCCAGCTAAGAGTTTAATCATTAAGAGAGAACCTTACAAAAAAATGGAACCGTAAAGTTAGATAACCTGTTGTCTCGGGTTCCAAGGACCTTCGAGGAACGACAACAGCCACAGGTTTATCATCCTCTGGATTGGAGAGAAGGAAAAGCTTGTACTGGTCACCAAATTTATTCTGCAGATTGATGAAAAATATTTACTATTAATCTTTGCAACAACATGTGCTTATCATATATCATAGTTAAGTAGGGAAACAAAAGAAGTAGAGTTGCTACCTCCAATCTTGTCTTTATCTTCTCATAGCTTTTAGCAGGCTGGCCTCTTAGATTTCCTTTGAACAACACCCCACCCTACCAACAAATGGAGAGAATTTTCACAACCTCTCCTGTATGATACTGATGAGTTTCTCAGTGGCTTACCTCATATGGTTCTTGGCTAGTAACAAAGAAGGTGTCAAACCCAAAAACTTGATCCTTGAGGATATCAATCGTTTCTTTGGGAAGTCTCATGGATTCATCCAACTGTAACGGCTGTTCACAACACCTTTTTATGAGAGATAAATAGCAGAAAGCATTAAGCTGTTGCTTTTGTAAACAACATTGTTGATAATACTTACATTCACACCAGGAAGAGGAGAACCAGTGCTAACTTCTAACTTATCACCGTCCTATTTCCAAAATGCAGTAGATAACAAATACATTCAGAAACAATACCAAAAAACTATATGGACGACCGTATCTAGTTATATCAAATATTACATGAATTAAGGTATTTAAGTTACATAAGATCTCGTACAAAGAGAAGTGGAATACAAAAGGTTAATAAGCAATTTAGATTCAATTTCTCTGAAACTACTAGTCAGTAAACAACACTCCTTAAACGAAAATCAAAACTTATACAACTGAGGCTTCAGTTATGCTATTTGATGGATAAAAACGATACCTGGGAGCTGAATTGAGCTTTGTTTTCCTCTTCATTGCCCACAACAGTTGTCTCTGAAACCAACTCAGTAGGAACTTGTGGAGGAGGTTCATCTGCTAAAGCCTTGTCTTCTTCACCACTTTCCTGCAAAGAAAAAAAACATAATCACCACAACATGGAAAAATCATAAACAAAAATCAACAAACTCTAGAATAAGCCGCATAGATGCTAAAACTAACACCTCATCGTTATTGCCGTCTGGTTCCGTTTGTGTATCCGTCACTCTACAAAAAGTCTCTCTCTTTCTGCAAGTACAAAGCCACCAGATAAATAAACAGAGAAGTAACAGAAACAAATTGTAAAAAAAAAAAAAAAAATCTAAAAATGAAACCTTTGAACTCGGAACAGCTTCAGCTCCTTGTTCCTTCGATAACTATCTCTCTGTCCAAAACCCAAACTCGAAGTAGCTACCAATGGCTGAAACTGAAGACTGCAACGTGAGCTGCTGCATTGCGACAAGACTCCGAGATTGCCGCGAAAACTAGCCGCGAGATTCATATCCTACGGAAAAGTATAGACCTTTATGGTTCTCCGATCAAAACCCTGGTGTCATTAAATATCTTAGGACGTAAAGATTTGTTTTTTTTTTCTGTCTTCCTCTTATCGCTGGAGAACAGAGGATCTTTCATTTATCTACTGGAGGAGCTCTTTCCAAGAAACAACGCTTTGTAGTTTTTCCAACTGATAAGAACAACATGTAGTCCCCTTCTTAATATTTGAAACGACAAGCGTGCTTTTTGCCAAACAGAGGAGCGTTATGTCGTTTTTCTTAACTTTGACCGACATAAATTCCCTTTCTTAATATTATAAACGGCAGTGTGTTTTAGTAATTTAACCGACAGGATGTTCTCATGTTGGTATGAAAAACGGCACGCATGTTATCACGCAAACCTTCTGAATCATATGTTTATTTTTTACATCAGACGTTTCCTTGTAGAATCAAAATGAAAAATTGAAACATTTTTTTTGGAAGCTTGTAACATGTGTATAGACGGAAGTTTTAGCTCTGGATATGACATGCAACAAGATCAAAAGATATAAAAGAATTGTTTCAAGCCACAAAGAAGAGGAAAACAATGAGGAACAATATGATAACGGCAAAGATCTTGATCATGAGCCATCTATTTGATGATATTCGAGTGAGATGTTGCAGAAGAGCGCTGCGAGCTCCCTCTACGTTAACTAACGATTCATCCATATTGTCATCGATTCTGTTCACACAAAACACAACATATGTTAAACTAAGTGCTCCCTGAAACTCTGTATATGGTGAGGTTTTGGGTAAAGAACGTTAAAGAACCTGATAGCTAGCTCTCCCTGTTGAGTGACCATTGTAGCTAGATGTGTGAATATTCCACTTAGCTCTGTTATCGTTGATTCCACACTGTGAAGCGCAACAGCTCGGTTTTGGCTATAATTCTCTTGCCTTGGGACTGTTTGCTGTAACATAGACATCTCCATTTGCTGCGATGGTGCATTCTCGATAGCGGATCTGCGTCTGTTTTGGCATGTCATGAACCAAAACTCATATATTTATACATTGTTTGACCTTAAAGTATAACGAAGAACTATCAAGAGTTGTTTAGTAAATGGAAATTAGGACATACCTAAGCTGGCTACCAGGAGGAGCTCCACTATTTACTGGCGGTAACCTGGTCGGTTGCAGAAGACAAAACCTAATTAGCTGAGAGCAACTGTTACGTATAAGATAGTTTTAGAACAAAACTCACAGTGGCTGTTGTTGTAAATTCCCGGAATGAAGTGATGAATTTGACCAAGGAGGAGGCTCAGGTACAGCTTTTGCATTATTCTGATTATCTACTGCTGCATTTTTTGCGGAGAAGAGTTGTTTCCGGTTTTCATGAGCCTTCATGTTCTGCAGGAAGACAAAACATGTCTCAGTTAGAAATACTATGCAGATACAAATAAATAGGAAGTCTACAAATCCAACCTCTGATCTCGCAGTTAGAACATCTTGAAACTGCTTTGTAGCTCCCATGAGTCTGGTTTTCAAGTCATCACAAACAGCTGTGTAGTGACTAACTTTGTCATGTGAATAGCTCCCATCAGCGATCTCCATGTTCTGAAGAGTCTGCAGATCAGAGAGAGCCATGTTCAGCCCCGTGATATCGTTCCTGATCAACACAGTTAGCTCCTGTATCTCCAAAGTCCGGTCATTGAAAATCGACGATTCTTTTGCCACTGAAAATAACCAATCAGACAATGTCAGAAGAAAGTAAAGCTAACTTCAAATGCCATATCATTACAAAGTTTCATTCATTACAAAACAGCTGTCGGAAACTATGTCTGAATTTCGTTAAAATCCGAACATCCTAACGCCTAATTCCACTGCTATTCATCAACAGTTTCAACAGAAATCACTAAAAATGTCTCTGGAGTCATTGCAAGTTCCATTCATTACAAGACAGCTGTTGGAAACTATGTCTAAATCTCGTTGCATTCCAAACATCCTAATTCCACTGCGATTCATCAACAGTTTCATTTGCAACCACTACAATGTCTCTAGAATCATTTCAAGTTCTACTCATTACAAGACAGCTGTCGGAAACTATGTCTGAATCTCGTTAGAATCCAAACATCCTAAATCCTAATTCCACTGCTATTTATCAAAAATTTCAACAGAAATCACTACAATGTCTCTGGAGTCATTGCAAGTTTCATTCATTACAAGACAGCTGTCGGAAACTATGTCTGAATCTCGTTAAAATCCAAACATCCTAAAGACTAATTCCACTATACGTAACAATGCGAGAATGAATCTGATACTGAACCGTACATTTAGCGAGCCTTGCGGTCTTCTGAGACGTCTCGTGGATACGTAGACCGATCTGGGAAGCCTTCTTGTTGAACTCGGATCTCGAAGATCCCGGCGGCGACCGTTTTGTGGACGTCGGATCACTTTCAGGAGCTTGATGGACGGACGGGATCGCTCCGATCTTATTCAACGTTTGTGAGAGTGAATGAAACTCCGACGTACGATCTCTGAACGTTGATCCCATCGTAACTGGATCAGGAGGATTCACCAGCGCAAAACTTTGATGAGTTTCCTCATATGGTAAGCTCCATTTCCACGAGAAAGAGACACACTAACTAGAGAAAACTGCGTGTCGTTATTATGTTCTAAAATGAAACAACTTGCTGTTAAACCGTGTCGCGTTTTTAAATATAATAAGCCCATTAGTGTTATAAAAGCCCATTTTTATTACAAGTCCGGCCCATAAAAGAAAAATAAAGAAGCTAAGTAGTAGTAGTTCGAAGGGGTTTTCCTGGAGAAGAAGCTAACTTGAAGCTCTCCGTGTTGATAAAAAAACTCACAGATCGGAAGTTCACCGGAGAAATCAAAGTACTAGTAGAGAGGCTTGATTCTCCGAACATGGATGTGATAAAGACGCAGCAGATATCAGCAAGGACGATCGAGAAAGTGGTCGTTCATCCACTCGTCTTGCTTAGCATCGTCGACCATTACAACCGCGTCGCTAAAGACTCGCGCAAGCGCGTTGTCGGTGTTCTTCTCGGAAGCAGCTCACGTGGCATCGTTGACGTCACCAACAGCTACGCAGGTTCGCCTTCTTCGATCCCACTGTCTAATATTCTCAGATCTCAGTTTCTTTTGAACTGTTTCATTACTATTTGAATTATAGTGTGGAGTCAATTTAGGGTTAAAGGAAAAGAGAAAGCTTTAGGTTGATTCATTGGAGGTTTAGTTGTAATTGAGTTTGTATGGAATCAATTTAGGGTTTAGTTTGTATGGAATCAATTTAGGGTTTAGTTGTATGGAATCAGTTTAGGGTTAAAGGAAAAGAGAAAACTTTAGGTTGATTTATTGGAGGTTTAGTTGTAATTGAGCTTACACTGTCACTAGGCTGTTGGCTTGTATATGAATTGTTTGACGTTTGATTTGTAGTGCCCTTTGAGGAGGATGACAAAGACCCGAGTATCTGGTTTCTTGATCACAACTACCATGAGTCAATGTTCCACATGTTCAAGAGAATTAACGGTACTTACTCAGAAAGCTAAAGCTTAGACTATTTATGACGATGTGGTGGTAACCATGTTTTTTGGACTCTTTGCTTTTCAGCCAAGGAGCATGTTGTAGGTTGGTACAGCACGGGACCTAAACTTAGAGAGAATGATTTGGATGTCCATGCGTTGTTCAGTGGGTTAGTTTCCTTCCCACTTATTCAGAATTATTAGCTGTCTTCATGTTGTGTCGACATGGGAGATGGATCGAGGACAGACTCGTCTGTTTTGAGTTATGGCAGAGCATGTTTTAAGCAGAAAGATGTTTTCCTTCCTCTTCTTACAATCTTTGTGATAGCTTTTGTTCTGTTTGATATTAAGAAGCTTCGTTTTACTTTTTGCTGCTGCAGCTATGTTCCAAATCCTGTGTTGGTCATTATTGATGTCCAGCCTAAAGAACTTGGAATCCCCACTAAGGCTTACTATGCTGTAGAGGAGGTCAAGGAGGTAATATACATACATTTCTAATCTCTTACATTTTTTTTTGTGACCTTATATCTAATCAGTTTGATTACATACTTCATTGTCTCTTCAGAACGCTACTCAGAAAAGTCAGAAAGTCTTTGTTCATGTGTCTACTGAAATAGCTGCTCATGAGGTGGAGGAGATTGGTATGTACAAAAGGATTAAAGCCAGTCTTTTGTGATTGTATTTTAGCAAGGTCTTCTAAAACGTTCGTGGTGTATTTTCGTTTTCTAATAGGTGTGGAACATTTGCTCAGGGATGTGAAAGACACAACTATCAGTACCCTGGCCACTGAGGTTTTTGTCTTTACAAAACTTAAACGTTTCATTATCACCCCTTTAAATGTCTG
This sequence comes from Eruca vesicaria subsp. sativa, assembly GCA_932364175.1. Taxonomy (NCBI): domain Eukaryota; kingdom Viridiplantae; phylum Streptophyta; class Magnoliopsida; order Brassicales; family Brassicaceae; genus Eruca; species Eruca vesicaria. Next base: position 65,787 of record CAKOAT010048377.1, on the reverse strand, counting down.
CTGAAATCATGATGGTGCCTTTTTGGGTTTACTTTTGCTGTTCCTGCAAAGTTATTATTACTATATGAAAATAATAGTTATCACTTGAGGACTGAAATAATGTATTTTGCTCCAGGTCACTGCCAAGCTTACTGCTTTGAAGGGGTTAGATGCACGTCTTCGGGAGATCCGTAGTTACCTTGACCTTGTGATTGAAGGAAAGCTCCCTCTTAATCATGAGATTCTATATCATCTGCAGGTTAGATGTGTTTATTTTAGTGTTCTAATTGACATTTTCCAAATATATGTGATCTTTGTTCACTGTATTTTATAGTTACTTTGTGGATTCTTTTTCTAATGAAAATATTCCTTTTGACATCTGCAGGACGTTTTCAACTTGCTACCAAATCTTAATGTGAACGAGTTGGTAAAGGCCTTCTCAGGTGAGTTTCACTAGTCAGTTTTGTGACTTTTGTGCTGCTTTCTTAAAGCATTGGATGCATTAGTCTTACTGCGATTTATTATGTTGCAGTGAAAACAAATGACATGATGCTGGTTATCTATCTATCATCCCTCATCAGGAGTGTAATTGCGCTCCACAACTTGATTAACAACAAGGTTAGACCATAACTCGTTCACTCTCTTATGTTTTTTAGCATAGCACATAATAATGTGTAGTGGTCTTTGCATTTCTGTTTGTGAGAATGTAATCGTTGATATGTTTAATGTTTCAGTTGCTGAACAAGGAACATGAAAAAGCAGAGGACTCAAAGCCCGTGGCAATACCCGCCACCAGCTAAATCACACTGACCAGATGTGATTTATACTCGTCTCTTGGGATAAAGGCAGCTGGCTGTTCACTGTTGTGTGTTGTCTCTCTCTCGAAAGTGAAAGTGACAAGTCGGGTCTCTTTCCCAAGTGTTGATTTTCATCTGTTGTTTTGGATTCAGAATGTGTCAAGGAGTCTTCTTATTCGTTTTATCTGTCAAGAATGGTTAGGGATGATACAAAGTTTCATACGTTAATGTGTCGAAATCTCACCAAAAAAAAAAGACCATTAGTCCTATTGAAGATAATTTTGACACCTACTTGGCGTATGTCAGTGTGTTTAAATTTATCTCTACTCTTTCTTATACAGTAAAACATCTATAAATTAATATTCGATAACTTAATAATCTCTATAAATTAATAAATTTCACTGGTCCCAACTTGGGTCGGTGTAAAATATAACACAAATCGATAAAATAATAAGATAATAATATTTTTAAAACTACCATGTAAATATATGGTCCCACTAAAATCATAAATTAATAATCTAGTTATATATAATTTTATATAAGTACAATCTAACATTATATTGTTGGTTTTATATTTACTATAAAAATAATTTTTTTTTTTAATATTTCAATATATTTTGATAATATTTAGTTAGGACTTAGGAGTTTTATATTTACTATTAAAATACTTCTATTTTTTAACATTTCAATATATTTTGATAATATTTAGTTAAATTATATCAAAAACCATGTAACAATTCTATGAAACATAAAAATATACACCAAACAAGATAATACAATAATATAAAAGGCAAATTTCTAAAATTTACATAATGTACATATGCTAAAACAAATATTTTTTTATTTTATAAATAAAAAATGGAAATTTACCCGGACCCGAAGACCCGAACCGGAACCGACCCGAAAATACCCGACCCGAACCCGACCCGAAAATTTATAAGTACCTATTGGGTCTAAATTTCTTTTACCCGAATAGACCCGGACCCGAAAAGAACCGACCCGAATAGACCCGGACCCGAAAAGAACCGACCCGAATAGACCCGACCCGATAAGAACCGATTTGTACCCGACTTATAAACATGTATTTCTAAAACTATTATTTTTGTATTATGTTTTATATATCTATATTATTTTATAATTTAGTTGAAATATATTTTGTTAACAATATTTATTATTATTTGTAACATTTTTAAGTAATATAAAGTTTTAAAATGTAAAATTTAGAGTTTAAAAATGTTTTCTTTAATTATTAATAGTTTAAATTAAGTTATTTTATAAAATTTTAGATATATATGAAAAATATTGATTGAATTTGAGTGAGTTTAAGCATATTATGTATTTTTTAGATTCTAAATACCCGGACCCGACCCGGATCCGACCCGGACCCGATATGGATCCGAAAATTACAGGTATTTTATAGGTATTGGAATTAAAGACCCGAACCGACCCGGACCCGGCAAGACCCGACCCGGAACCGACCCGAAAAATCATAGGTACCTATATGGGTCTAAATTTCCAAGACCCGAAAGACCCGGACCCGACAGAACCCGGCCCGAACCCGACCCGAGGACCCGGATGCCCAGGCCTAATCTAAATAAGGAAAATTTCGTAAATTAATATCTCTATAAATTAATAAAATTTCAAAGTCCCAACATTATTAATTTATAGAGGTTTTACTGTAGGTTAACAATAGTTTACACGCTTAATATTAATTACTCTTCGTGATTATACCATGATCGGAAAGTTAAATACTTGATTATACAAAATGTTTTCATTGGAAAATTAAAATTAAAGCTTCCAAATAAAAATATATAGTTATCAGTATATTTCTTATTCTCATTACATGTGGTACATACTAGGGCTGGGAAAAAAACCCGGATCCGAAGAATCGAACCGAACGCGATCCGAAAAAGTAGTATCGAATCCGAACCGAAATTGATTCAATATCCGAATGGGTTCAAAATTTTGGTATTTAAAGATCCGAAATCGAACCCGAACCGAAATATTTCGAGTACCCAAATATATCCGAAAGAGATTTATATACCTATATATATTAGTTATTTTTAGATTTAATGTATATATAAAAAACATTCAATATATATAAAATACTTTGAAGTTATTCAAAATACTTGTGTATATATATGTAAATAGTCAAACATACATGTCTAAAATTACTAAAGTATACTTAAAACATCAAAAATACTTTTAAAAAGTTTTGATTCCCAATCTAAATATTCAAATCAAACCAATTTATATGTTAATTTTAGGCATTTTGACTTATGTTATTTAATTATTTGTAATATGTTATTTTTTTATAGATTTTTAGAAATGTAAAGTATATAATCAATTTTAAAATTTTAAAAATAATTTAAATGGGTTATCTGAACCCGAACCGAACCCGCAAAGATCCGAACCGAACCCGAACCGAAATTTAGAAATATCGGAATGGGGCTAAAATTTGTGAACCCGAAAACCCGAAATCTGAATAGATCCGAACCGAACCCGAATGGGTACCCGAACGCCCACCCCTAGTACATACTATTTTCTAAATGGAGAACTTTTTAAGAAGTTTTATAAAAGATCATAAGCCGCACATAGCCATAGAAACAAAAAGGTGATCAATGAAAAGTTAGTGACGCAGATGAGATTAACTCACGTGGCATTATAGTAGAACAAAAGCGCCTGTAGCTCAGTGGATAGAGCGTCTGTTTCCTAAGCAGAAGGCCGTAGGTTCGACCCCTACCTGGCGCGTAGTACTATTTTTTTATCGGCTGAACTAATATAGTAAAGAAGTGGAGACGAAAAAATGGTCTCCGCCGGTAAAGAAACAAACCATTTCTCCTCCAAACTTTCTGATATGCTCTACTCTCTCTTATTGTTTTATACAATGTTCTAAAAATCGTTAAGATTAGGTGGAATGTTTCTCATGTTTTTATAGAAACTCGAAGATAATGTTTTATATCAAGCCATATCTTATATATTATTTTGTTTTATTCAAATCAACTGCAAATACAATTTTTAAAATAACTCACTTTTATGTTATTTTAACCATTTAAAAAACAGATTAACTGATTTTGGCATCAATCCATGAAGACCATCTGCCTCTGCTATCCATGTGCAGTTTATACAACTTCCGGAATCTTTCACCGCTTCAAATACTGTGAATGTGCCTTTGTTTAATTGTCCACTAGAGTTTTTACCCGCACGTTCGTGCGGGTATATTTTTCATTTTTAAAAATTTATTTAATATTAATGTAAATATTTGAATTATATAATTTATATTTTTATGTTATATAATGTGTAAATTTATAATCTAATTGGTGTAGGTTATTCAACATTATTAATAAATAATATTCTTTAATTTTTTACTTTGAAATTTATAAAATAGTATAGGATTATTTTTTTGTTATTATAGTGAAATTTTAATTAATACTAATGTATAATAGTATGATATTATTAATTACGAAATTCAGTATTATGTTATTTAATAATAAAATATTTAAACTTTTAGTAAGATTTTGTTAGATTTTCTCTCAACCGATTCTGTTATAACTAAAAATAGAATGTAAATCTATTATTTTTAGCATATATGATATATATTTGATTGATTAACCTAAATAATAATATGTCATACTAAGTAATAAATGAAATGGTCCTATATGACTTCTTTGTAGTAGATATAAAAATAATGACTCTATTATAATAGAGTAGATATCATATATACGTACTATATCAACATAATGTTAAACGTAATATTATATATGCTATGTGAAGGCAACATACAACCTCTATACAATATAAATCTCACGTCGATATAAAAATATAATATAAGGTTGAAGGCAATATACAACCTTAACCTATTGTTTGTGATTTATATGTGAAGGCAATATATAACCTTTATATAATATAAATCTCATGTAGATATACAAATATAATATAAGGTTGAAGACAATAGACAACATTACATATATTTATATTATCTAATATTATATAAAGGTTGTATATTGCGTATAAATCACCAACAAAAGATTGAAGGCAATATACATCCGCAGCAGTATATACAAATATAAATTACCAACAAAATTAGATGCTATTTTTAAGGGGTAAATAAAATAAGATGATATTGTTATACATAATATTTATATTTGTTAGGATTATAGATAAATGGTCCTAGTTAGTAGACTACTTATAGGTAGATAAAAACAATGACTCTATTTTAATAGAGTAGATTACTAAATCCACAGAAGTAGAGTGTAGTTAACCAAAAATTAACATGGAAACTCCATTTATATATATCACCCTTTTTAAGAATCTTGGGACCCATATCATCATCTCCAGATTTGCAATGGACTCTAAGATGATAGTCGTTGTTATTCTGAATCTTGACTGTAAAAAGAGGGCCCATACGTAAATCTGGTAGCCAAGCTTTAGAACTTGTCATGGAGATAGCAAACACTGAGCATACAATAGATATGAGTATTTTTGTTGATGGATTCATCATGATGATTTGTAGTATACATAATCTTCTCAAGAGTTCATATTTATATGTAATGAAATACTACTAAATTCTAGTATAAATTACATTTAGAGCTTATTTTGGATAACTTAAATTAGTCTAACTCATTAAAAACATATCTGAGTAGTTATAGGAAGGAAGTTATTGATGATAAATGTCTTCTCAAGAATTCATAAGTTATATGTAATTAAATACAAAAAGTCTAAAATTCTAGCAAATACATAATTTACGTTTAGCTTCTTTGGAATATAACTTAAATGGGTCAAGAGTCAATAATATATAAATATATATGTGTATGTGTGTGTATTTAGTTATAGGAAGGAAGTTAATGACGATATTGGTTTCTGGAGAATTCATATTTTAAACTATGTAGTAATACTAAATTTCAGAAAAATATATTTAAAAAAAAAAGGTTTATATTTACATAATATCCAATTTGTCTTTGGGCTCTTCATCAGCCATTTTTGTGAATATTCATGCATATTATAAAGAGATAGGAAGATAAACTTGTTTAATTCTGCGCTCACTTTTAAAGTATCCGCAAGTTCACCGATTACTTGTAATGAAGAGGAGAGGAAAGCACAATCTTATGTAGTAAATATGAAACTGACATGGAGATTATAATCCTTTCAAAACATTTAGGGAAAATGGCCATTGAACATAATCAAAAGTTTTTTAAGATATCAATTTTTAACGCACATTGTGGAAGATAGGTTGCACCCAAAACCTTTAGAAGATGGCCATTGTGGAAGATAGGTTGCACCCAAAACCTTTAGAAGACATTACCATCAATCGAAAACTTTCGAGATATCAATTGTTAAAGCATATCTAGCGAAAATTTCTTCTTATGCCTGAGATTCACAAATCACTAAAGTTTGCTTTATTCACACAATAAGTCTCTCGTTGTTAATTTGGAAAAACCTACTAATCTTCTCTATTGCATAAACTTGCTTTGAAACTTGACTATCTCGTTGTTAATTTGGAAAAAACCAACTAATCTTCTCTATTACATTAGCAGAAACTCGAAAGAAAATATTTATAAAACAAAATTTTATAATGTTATAGCAATGGTTGTAACACATTATAATGAAGTCCTTACTGGTTGGCTATGTTTTTGGTTTGAATCTGTCATACGGTCTAAAGCTATGTCCCTCTGGATTATATTATCGTGTAATCTCGGAAAACTATAAACAAATTGAAAAATCTGCACAGGAAACAATAAAAACACGTGATTAGTTTAATAATCCTCCATAAAATACGTGATTAATTTTATATCTTATATAAGCAGATCAACTCAAATTGATAAAATATTTGATAGGGAATAACAGAGTTTTCTGTCCACGTGACAAATTTTTTTTTTTATTATATCAGATTGACTTCTTATATGAGTAGTAGCCACGTTAACTGAAATAATGTAACACATTTGCATTTGGATTGAAACAGAAAGAGAAAGTTTTCAATGGAGAAGAGTAATGGCCAACGAGTGATTCTGTTTCCACTTCCATTACAAGGCTGCATCAACCCAATGCTTCAACTTGCAACGATCCTCCACTCAAAAGGTTTCTCCATCACTGTGATCCACACAAGCTTCAACGCCCCAAAACCTTCAAACCATCCTCTCTTCACCTTCTTACAGATACCAGACGGCTTGTCCGACGCAGAGACAAGAACTCACGATGTCACACTTCTCCTAACGCGTCTCAACCGAAGCTGTGTGTCTCCCTTTCGTGAGTGTTTGACTAAACTGTATCAATCTGCAAAGGAAGAGAAAGAGAGGATTAGCTGTTTGATCCATGATGCTCAATGGATCTTCACACAACCTCTCACTCAGAGTTTGGATCTCCAGAGATTGGTCCTCAGTACCTATAACGTCTCCTTCTTTCATGGCCATTTCGTTCTTCCTCAGCTCCGCAGAGAAAGATTACTTTTACTGCAAGGTACTGTTAACTTCTCACAGCAACTTTACCATGTTTTGTCCTATATACAGTAAAGTTCTATAAATTAATAATCTTTTAACTATGCTACATTATTAATTTACAGAATTCTGAATTGAAATCTAATTTTATTATATAAATTTACATTTTAGAATATATATATTTTATTTAGAAAAATTAAAAAAAAAATCATGAGATTATACATCGATTTGAATTTCATCTATTTTTATTAAATTAATAAATATGTTTTATATATGTTGAATACATATCATAGTTTACAATACATTTTATATGCTATTCACTAAAATGAAATATAAAATTAGAGAGGAGGTTTACTTTGAAAAAAAAACTAACAACAAAATGCTTTATGTATGTTTATATAATTTTTATATTTATACTTACTAATATATGATTTTAATATGAATAATATTTATCTAAGAATTTTCTAAATATAATAATTTTATTATCTTACTGAATCATGATATATTTTACACCTATCTAATTTAAAACCGATAATATTTAATTAATTTCTCGTATTTATTAATTTATCTAATATTAATTTATTGATTTTTTACTTTAATTGACTTTCATGGTCTATCTTTTCTGCAAAATTCCTAAATTTAGTAGTTTTTGTTAGTTATGTTATTCATGTATATGAAAACATTATATATCATTAATTCATTACTCTCATACGAATTAAAATCAATATTCCAGGTTCTATAACATATTCAGAACAAGATGATCTAGTACAAGAGTTTCCACCGCTTAGAAAGAAAGATCTTTCACAGATTCTCGAGGAAGAAACCGAGCTTTTAGACTCATACTCAGATAAAATCTTGGAAACAACAAAGACGTCTTCTGGTGTTATATTCGTGTCATCTTGTGAAGAGTTGGATCAAGACTCACTAACCCTAGCACGTCAAGATTTCAAAGTCCCTATCTATGCGATAGGACCTTCTCATATCAACTTCCCAGCCATGTCTAGTAGCTTGTTCACACCGGACGATACTTGCATTCCATGGCTAGACAAACAAGAAGACAAATCCGTAATCTACGTGAGTTTCGGTAGCCTAGCGAACATGAGCGTTTCAGAGTTAATAGAGATTGCTTGGGGTCTAAGTAACAGCAACCAACCGTTTTTGTTGGTGGTACGTGTTGGTTCGGTGAAAGACGCAGAATGGATCGAGACGATCCCTGAAGAAGTCATGGAGAGGGTTAAGGCGAAAGGGAAGATAGTGAAGTGGGCTCCACAACAAGAGGTGCTAAAGCATAGAGCCGTTGGTGGATTCTTGACACACAATGGTTGGAACTCGACCGTTGAGAGTGTTTGTGAAGGTGTGCCTATGATTTGTTTGCCTTTTGTGTGGGATCAGTTGTTGAATGCAAGATTCGTTAGTGATGTGTGGAGGGTTGGGATTCATCTAGAGGGGAGGATTGAGAGGAATGTGATTGAAAGAGTGGTGAGGAGATTGTTGTTGGAGCGTGAAGGAGAAGTGGTCAGAGAGAGGATGAAACTTCTTATGGAGAAAGTGAGAAGATCGGTTAAACAAAACGGTTCGGCTTATCGATCTTTAGAACATTTGGTTGATCGTATATCATCTTTCTAGGTGTTTTTGTTCTTGTTTTGAAAATAATAAATTTGTAATGTGTTTGCATTGGTAGACTAATATATGTTCCGTTTTCATCTTCATGGGGAAAGTTTCCTTTTATATCTTTTTATTTATTTTTTGTCTCTTTGTGTGTGTCTGGCGTTGTTGAAATATGATTCGTGAAAAGTGGATATGAGAGAGAGATAGATAGATCAGAAAGGTGGCAGGAGAAACGCAGAGATCAAAAACCGGCACGATGTAGTACGATGTACAATCGAAACAGCAAACACTCTGTTGACTGTTGTCTTTCATTGCACTACTATTCCTTCCTTGGTGTTCAATTTATTTTAAGACTATTAAACAAAACGTCTGGGTGGTGTAGTCGGTTATCACGCTAGTCTCACACACTAGAGGTCCCCGGTTCGAACCCGGGCTCAGACACTTTTTCTAAGACCTTTTTTGTAATTTCTAAGAGCAGTCCACGACTTGTCAAGAAATGGGTTGACGGGAAAGCAATTTTGTATGCAGCTTCCAACTAGTCGCGAGGCTTACCGACGTAACAAAGTCGCCATTGTGTCGGAGCTTGAGCTGAAGACAGTTTTGATTTTCTGTAGTGTCGTTTAACGAATTTTATTTGGGATGATTTGTAAAATACCCTCTATTTTTTAATTATACTTTCTTGAATATGAAAAGACCTTTTGATTAAATATACATCTAAAATATTTAATCAATTTAAATACAAATTACTCATATATTTGAGATAAGAAAAATATATACAAAACGCTTACACAAAACTTTTAGCATTGTGTATTAGGTCAATGTTTTATAATTTAATTTTTATACCTAAATTTAGTTTGTCAAACAAAACAAAAAGTGAAAAACCCAAAACAGAGATTTTTTACAAAGTTAATAAAACAAATTCATGAACAAATTGTTATCGTATACTTGGATGTTGTGGTGTTATGACGAATCATTGGTTCCAAATGTTGTAAGAACTAATTAAGAAGAATATTATGCTCCAGTTCAGTGGCAGTTTCTGATTCTTGGTGATTATCCACATTTTTTGTCCTTTTTGAAACTTAGATTTTAATGGATCTACTGTGTCTTCTACGATTGCTTATGCGATTGTTTCAAAATTTACAACTCAGAAAGTTTAAATCTCATAAAAGCAGGACAAATATGTAAACGACACAAAATAGAGCACTATAAAAATGAAAAGATAGCCTAAACTGGAAAACACATGAAGATATTACAGAATTTATAAAATATGCTTCACAATATCATTAGACAAATTTAACTATCTCTAACGTGGACATTTAAGTAATTATTAAAGTTAGTTAACATATTTTTGGTAAAATAAAATTAACTAACATTTGTTCGTCTATACACAAACAAAGTCATTGCAATAAGATTACGTCGAAAGATAGCATTGTTCACATAAGAAAGTCAGTCAATTGAAAAAAACGGAATACCTTCAAGATGTCAATGAATATGGATTTGATGGGGAAACTTTTTTTAACACATCTATAGATTGATGTTCATTTTCATGTCAACAATACGTTTTGCTGCAAGTATATTCGATTGATATAGAGGTACGTTAGCCACTTAGTTGACCAAAAACATGAAACAAGGACTTAGACATAACTAGCAAATAATATTTATGACACTAGCTAGTCAGACAAAAGGATACTGAGTAAATTCGTGTTCTGATTAAAGAATTATGTAAAGTATTTGTCATTTACTTAAATTCAGTAGAATCTATGCTATTTTGTTATAATAATCCAAGAAGCAAACGTATCGTTTTGTGAACAATTTTTGTACAGTATTTTTGTTTGTAATCAGATTGGTTCTTACATACCCTATTGCCTATCACCTCTTCAGGGTTCTTCTCTGAGAAGCAGAAACAAAGACTTTGTCCCTGTGTTTACAGCAGTACATGAAGATAATGTTATTTGATGTCCAAAATGCCGCCTTTTGTTATTGTATCTGATCAAGTTCTTCTGACATGTACATGCTAATTTATTCTTCATTTCTAATAGGCGGAAGTGGCCCGAGTGTCCTGGTGACTGAGATGACTCCGGGTGGCGAGAACGGCCTGGTGGATTTTCTCGAAGATTACTACACGCATGTCAAAAACAGGTTAGGCGTTTTTCTTTTTTCTTTTCCGAGTTTCATGTATCTTATTATATAAAAATATGTTTTTGATTACTGGTTTTTGATGATATAGTGTTCGGATTAGCGTTTCAGGATATGACACTTCGCTTGATGTTGTTGATATTGTTGGATATTTGGAGAAGCACTTTGGGTCATGTGGTTTGGAGGACATTAGGGTGCCGACACACCCGGTAACCAATGCGATTATCAGCAGGTTTGTATCTTTTTTTTCTTTTGTCCAAAAAAATCTATTATTATTTCTAGCCATGTCTGTTTTGTTTTTTCATGATGTACTATGTGATCTCCTTACGTATGTTTATATCACTTTTGCTTGTTTTTATCTAATTCTACTACCTTGGTTCTCTGTGGAGAAGGTGCAACAGATAAGGCCTTGGCTCTCAACGGAAGTTACGTTGGAGGATGGTAAGTGTCTGTCACCATTTTACCACCCGTGCTGGATGTGATGAGCTCTGACATGACTACCCGCGAGTTTGCTCTTGGTTACGCCGCCGCTGAGAACTCCTTTTAAAATGATTTATGCGCATATTTTTCTTTCTCCTGATTGTGTTTTTTAATTTGCTAGCCTAAAACATATTATTTATATATATATATATGTAAGAAAATACTATGTGGGTTGAAAGTTCTATTAAGGACATGTATTATCTCTGCTGACTTCTCTTATTAGTTTCTACTTATTTATTTCTTTGCTCTCTGCTCTGTAATTTCGATTGAGGCTTGTCATGGCAACCAGGTTCGGCCCTGAAACAAATTGGGCTGGAAGCAAAAATAATAATTTTGGGCTAATTACACATAAAATCTTGAAAATGTAGAAGTTTGTATTCAAACTCAGTCTACAAACATATAAATCATAACAATAAACCATGTATGCTATTAAAGATATTTGTTCAAAATAAGGCTGAATTATTACATATCCAAAATACGGCCGGAAGCACATGCTTCATTTGCTTGTACCCGGAGCTAGTACTGTCGCAACGTTAAGTTGGCATGTAGGTTCGAATGATTTTTGAAAGGTTTTAGACTCTTTTGGTTGCTCTTGAAACTGGATTTTCGGTATTGGATATAGGTTTCTTGATTTTGGTTTCTTGTAATCTGAGTGGCTTTTCCAGTTTCTGTTTGCATGGATTGGCTACTTTGTCTTTAATATCTGCTCTTGAGCTGGACTCTCAGTATTGGATTTGATTAGATAGTTTTTTTCCGTCTTTGATACACCCGTGTGCCGGTTTGGTTGTTCATGTTAATATCTTGCTTTGATGTTAGCTTGTTTAGCGTTGACTCGCAAGTATTGTAGCTGTGGTATTAGTGTGTGTGTTCTTTTTATCAGAATCTATTGCGTGTTCGTCAAGCTTAAATGGGATGTTCTTTTGCCAGTTTTTTGGCTACCTTTAATGAAAAGTTTATAAGGACTAACAGAAATGTGTTTCAAGTACAAAATTTGAAAAACAGAGAGGATCTGTAAAATACCTTATTTGAGATTTGAAATGTATACCTCTATATTTTTATTTTATTTTTAAATTATACCTTCTTGAATATGAAAAGACCTTTTTATCTTAATTTAATATACATCAAAAATTTTTAATCAATTTAAATACAAATTATTTATGTTTTGACATTCTCATATATCCAACGGCTGTGATTAAACTATATCTCTATCTAAGATGTAAAGAAAGCTGGCCCATAAAAGAGAGATAAAAAGACGAGATGTAGGGCAGAGGAGTTGAAGAAGCAAACCTGAAACTGCCGTCTCCAGATCGGAAGACTAATGATGTGTGTCATTGGGCCCAATTCTGTAACTCACAGCCCAACAATAAACTTCTGCAAAAGTTTTGAGTTAGTTTCCTTTTTTGAGTTAGTTTCCTTTTATCGTCAAGCCAATATGGAATATGAGGGGGGGGGGGGGGG